>LGRX02011390.1:0-35367 GCA_001247695.2 Cymbomonas tetramitiformis
CGAGTACCCACTCCTCAAGACTCCAAGGCAGGCAGACAGTCTTGTCGGCGAGTCGATGCTTGTGATTCATGGCATGATGACGATGGCAGCGGGCGAGGATTTCGAACCTTTTGCACTCGTGGTCGCTGATAAACAGGCTCTGGGATGCTGTCCGTTCGTGGACTTCGTTCATACTATGCCGAAGAGAAACGTACCCAAACAGCAGCCCGTGCAAGGGAGAACTGGGAAAATTGGTCAGTATTTTCTCTCATTCTTCCCTTCGTTTTCCTTCTCCTTCTAATTCAGGCCTTATTTATCTTCTGCTTATCTTTTCTAATTCAGCCTTTCGAATTCATTCGTTCTTTTCAGTACCTCAGCACCTCTTAGCGGGAATCATCATCGACAAAGTATTGTCATTTGGTCGCCCTGAAATCCCTGAACCTGACGCTGACACCGAGATGACCGTTGTTGCACAATGGTTCAAGACGTATATCGATCTCGCCAAGGACAAGGACATAGCAGAGCATCCTCGCTTCTTAGGCATTATGCTCGCAATGGATAAATTCATTTGCCCTGGCGCGCAACCCATAAAAAAGAGACCCATCGGTACAGTGCCCAAAATGTACACTGCTGCCTCTGACTGCTTTACTGCATCGCCTTTCATCACGACCCGGGATTTCCGCCGTGAAGATATCTTCAGAGCTATCGATGCAAAGTACATGCTTATCACGCAAGACAACGAGCGACTCGACAATCTTCACAAGAATCTTGGTGAAGCAGACTACTTGAAAAACGAATATTTCCCAAAGATGCTCAAGTGCTTCACCGAACTTGTGGATACATTGCATACTATTCACACCGAGCAGTACGAGGATTATTCTCGACTCCACTCAAAGAAATACACCCCCAAAAACAATAATCTCCAGATCGTTGAACCGACTTTGCACATCTCGACATGGGCCGCGTTTGTCTCCGAGGTAATGGTTTCAAAATTCACCCCTTCTGTCAATTTTATGTTATTTTAATGCTTATCGCGTTCCGCTGCTTCTCACCTATCCGTTTGATCGCAACAGTATCTTCCAGATCTTGGGAGTATTCGCAAAGCCGAAGATCATCTCCTGGCGGAGAACGTTCCAGAGAAAGTATCTGAGTCCGTCGAAAACTTGCAAAAAGCGGCGGAAAAGGCCCCAGTGCAAGACGAGCCCGTCCGTCCTCGACCTGAAGGACAAGATACTGCTTTGATGCAGAAAGATGTCGTCGTCATTGACACCACACCGATATTCCACAAACGAGGATATGCCTACATTTTGGACAGCGCCCCGACGTGGACAGCTCCAGACGGCAGCGTCCGTGAAGACGACACGACGGTGGCCCGCATCCGATTTGCAAATAAGGAAGCTGGAAAGGACGACGAACTCGTGAGATCGAAACACTACCTTTGGATCATAGGTAAATCTCCCTCTCTCTATCTTAGATAAAATGTTATCTCTTCAAATACTGAGAATTAATTTGCTTTCGTGTTGGCAGGGGGTGTCGGCAGTGCGGACCTTCTTCCTCAATCTTTGGCTGAGGTGCCAACGCAACCAGTTGCCAACTCGGCACTCGAAAGCGATGCCGGTGAGCCGATATAAAACATCTCTCCCTCTCTATCTCCCTTTCTCCTTCGCTCTCCGTCTTAGGTCACAAAAATGATATATGTATTCAAATACTGAGAATTGATTTGCTTTTGTGTTGTGAAAAGGTTCCGATAGTGACGGGCCTCCATCTGATGTTGAGGTTCCAACGCAACAAGTTGCCAACCCTGAAGGCGATGCCGGTGAGCCGATATAAAACATCTCTCGCTCTCTATCTCCCTTTCTCCTTCGCTCTCCGTCTTAGGTCACAAAAATGATATATGTATTCAAATACTGAGAATTGATTTGCTTTTGTGCTGTGAGAAGGTTTCGATAGTCACGGGCCTCCATCTGAAGCTGAGGTTGAAGCTGAAGCTGAAGCTGAGGTGCCAACGCAACCTCCAGTTGGTGGAGACGATACGGGTCGTAAACTACCATATACAAAAACGGCTACACCTCCTTCAATTGAAACTACACCTCTCACTCGTAAATCTCGAAGACTCTCTGGAGTAAGCCCTTCAGGTTCCTGCGAGGCAAGCCCTGCACGTGCAGAGCCATCAGGGGCATACCCTGCAGGTGCAGGGCCATCAGGGGCAAGCCCTGCAGGTGCAGGGCCATCAGGGGCAACCCTGCAGGTGCAGGGCCATCAGGGGCAACCCTGCAGGTGCAGGGCCATCAGGGGCAACCCTGCAGGTGCAGGGCCATCAGGGGCAAACCCTGCAGGTGCAGGGCCATCAGGGGCAAGCCCTGCTCCAGGGCCATCAGCGGCAAGCCCTCTCCCATCAGCGGGCCTTGTATCTCCTGCAGCTGGAACTCCGCAGCGGCCAATTCCTGCATTCATCATGGAGCAGGGTGATGAGGAGATTGTGTCCCCTTCAAAGACTCCGAAGACCGCCGATGAAACCGAGGCAGATGAGCAAAAAAAGCAGGCTGCCATTCGCAAGTATGCATCTTCCCTCCTGAGATTTACTTATACGACCATTGCTTTTTTGATGGTGTATGTGCATTACTAAAACCAAGTATACGTTGCTTATGTGGGCCATCAGGGAAATCGATGACATGCATAAGTTGGTCGACAATAATAATCCATGTGCGACATCGTGGAGAATCCCCATCCAGTACATCGATGATGCAGAAGGAGCGCATCGCCCTCGACCACTGGACGAACATCACGCCCAGGCTATTGCCGAAATGATGTACTGGAACCCACACACCGGTTCGGGATCTCCAGCCCTGATTTCCGTCATAGAGAATCATAAAGATGCAACAAGCACCAACCCAGAGGCATTCGTTTGGGCGGACATCGGGAAAGGCAGATACAGGTAAGACCCATTGCGTTGATGGATGCATGCATATGTGTTCCAACTTACACTTTCTTTGTTATTCTACAGATTCACCTGCTTTGGACATCAGCATTTGCTGGAGGCAAAGCGTCGCTGCGTCAAGGCGGATGAAGCAAAGCACGCAAACCATGAAAATCGAACGGAAGCGTTTCAGTTCATCGAATGCCGTCTCTTCATGAACTTGAGCGCCATCGAAATGAATCAGGTGTGTCTCACTCATGCCAGTTTTCTCAGGTGCTTCTCAGGGCTTACATACTCAAGTGTTTAGGGAGGTTTACGGTCGGCCAGCTTCTCAGCTATAGTCATGATCCGTGCAATTCGTTTGCGCACGCAGCTTGGGAATGAGCAGAACAACATTGACGCCTACATGAAGCACCGCAACATGACGGAGATCATTCTTGGCATGCGAAAACACGTGGAGAAACTGATGGCCGAACCCAACGAGAGAGACGCTGGAATGAAGAGTTTTGAGAACTTGAAATACCGTCGGGTGCCGCCGAAGCAGAACTTGAATCCCGAATTCGAAGCGGCGCTGAAGACGCAGGTGTTCAATCACCAGAAGCTGAATGCAGACAAGAAGAACACGCATTGGGCTGCTTGGGCTATCTCGGTGCAATCGTACCAGTTGTTCAAACAACTTCAGAGAGGTGCTGCCATTTTTGTGAATTCCGTCCCGACATTATTCTTATTTGCTCTTAGGTGTTTTTGCAGTAGCTAACTGACGATTTGGTATTTCATGTTTCCGCTTTCAGTGATGAAGGCCCACAATGAAGGTTTGCTAGAGGGAGTTGACCCGGACAATGAAGACGCCACGGAGACGACCTTGGCCACGGTTGGGTCATCTCGCAATAAGCGTAAACGTTCAATCGGTATGTCGACCGGCACAACTGACCTCAACGCACCAACGACCAAGCAACCTAAATGGGACCCCACAGCCGGAAAGCCGATCGTCTACCATGATCTGCCGAAGGGGTTCTATGAAAGCTGGGCCCCCTTGACCGAAGGACACTTACGTGAGATCACTGACCTCGTCGACGAAGCCGTCATCGAACGGAAGTACACGGTCAAAGATATGATCAACCGTATCGCCGAGATCAAGACTCTCAACAATGTTCGAGAGAACCTAATGCTGCTTGCCTCAGAGGCTCATAAACGATTCAACATAACAACCTCCTTGGAATCGACACCGGCCTACCGGCAACTGAGCTTTCTCAAGAAAAACCGGCATTCTATGCAGCTCTTTCTGCAAACACAACCGGGAGGGTTCGAAAACGACATATACGACATAGGTGCACCCTGCTTCATTCCTTACCTAGATGAAGATGGGTATCCCATACCTAAGGAAAGGAAACCAGTGGATGCTGTCGTGGATCCCGGTGCTCCCGAGTCGAAGTTCTGGGCTCGTAAGATGACGTACGGTGAGCTGGATGCAGAAATCATTGCGCTGCAAAAGAAGCTTGACACCTTTACGTTTCCCAACCCAGAACAAGACTGGGGGAAGTTTTGCGAATATTTCCCAGGGGCTGGGGATGAGAGAGAAATACGTACATTACTGAAGGTAATTTACCTAAGTTGCGCCCTCTGGTCGTCCTTCACGATATCTGATTTTTTCCATATCGGCTTGCGCGTTCAATTAACAACGGGGTTTGTTTACAACTGTACCAGGCGGGAGTGGTGCCCCCGAAGGTCTCCTGCAAGAACGAGCAGGAGAACCGGAAATTTCAATTTGAACAACGGCCTGCAAAAGAAAAACAGCGGCACGAGGAGAAGATAGAGAAACTGATCAAAAACATTCCGAAGGATATAAAGTTCTACTGGAATAATATCGAGAGCAGGATGTTGCTGAAAATCGGGTCGACGACAGCATCGACTGCGGAAAACATCCTAAAGGATCTTCCAGGTGCGTATCTCGGTTTCATATTCCATTTGTGCACCGTAGCTATGTAATTACTAATCGTTTACATTGCACACAGGTGTGAGTTATCGAATATTGTCAAACGTTCCTGAGGGCCAGCAAGTCGACGATGATGACTACTTCTACACTCACAAGATTCCGCAGTTGGTTTTCAAGAAGGACTTTCTGCTGGAGCCCGCATCACCTGAATCCTTCACGACTCTTCCCAGGCTTCCATTCACCGGTTTCATTATGGATTGCGAGTATGCTCTGGACTCGAACAAGAAATGGTTCCCGAAACCTCTCTTAGCAGGAGAGTTCAAGCAATTCCTACACAACTTCAACAATTTGACCACGTGTGATGATTGGGTAGGGGGATGTTTCTGTGGCTTCCAACAACACCACGAGTTCTTCGAAGCCGCCAAGCAGTTTTGCCACGGGAACGCCGAAAAGATGTTCTGGGTGAAACCTTTGAGCAGATCGAACATGATGACCTTGGAATCCGGCGTTGCGCCACGGAACTACGCCAACCGTATGGAGTGCTTTGTCTTGTGTTACTACGTCAAGGAAGCAACACCTACAGGTCCGTAGATGTTAAGTTACGTACAATTCTGTGATTGCCTTTTGGCGTCTAAGCATGGGCAATCTGACTAAGCAGCGCTGATTGCTCTCGCAGACGAAACCCACCCAGCCGTGCATAAAAGGCTTCCCTGGATGAAGAACTTGATTAGAGTTCTCGGTGAGGAGGAGAATGCGGATAGTGATGTCGTCGATAAGCAGTTCGTGGCTTCTTGCCGAACCAACACCTGGGAATATGCCCCTGTACACTCGTCGAAATTCGCCATTAACTCCGAGGGTAAAAGAATTAACAAACACCAGAAGCCGCTGAAGCTCATCCACGACCTCATCAATATCCATATGCGAGGTCCTGAGTTAGAGGGGGAAGCGAGGGGGAAATCTGCGTACGAGGGGGTGTTACCTCTTCATCACGATTATCACTTCATCTTGGATGCGTGCTGCGGTTCGGGGACCACTTCGGTAGCCGCCAACATGTTGGGATTGGGTTCCGTCGCTTTCGATAGGTAAGCATTCATGTCTACATCCATTTTTTGAAAAATACTTTGTATATCGGTTTTAACAAGTGCTGGTGTCTTGGATGCAGGGAGCAAGGTATGGTCGACTCAGCGAAAGAGCGCATTAGGTTTCCTGATGGATTTTTTTCTTTGGCCGACGAAGTGTTGAGCAAGCAGGAATACGACGAGGTGAAAAGGCAGAGAGAGGCACATCGTAAAGAGCAAGAGAAAGTCGAGAAGGAGCGGGAGAAGAAGACGGCGGTCGAAATGAGGGAAACGGAAAAGGCCGCCAAGCAGCAGGAGGCCGAGGCCGCCAAGGCCGCCAAGCAGCAGGAGGCCGAGGCCGCCAAGGCCGCCAAGAAACAGCAGGCCGAGGCCGCCGAGGCCGCCAAGGCCGCCAAGCAGCAGGAGGCCGAGGCCGCCAAGGCCGCCAAGAAACAGCAGGCCGAGGCCGCCGAGGCCGACAAGTCCGCCAAGCAGCAGCAGGCCGAGGCCGTCAAGGCCGCCAAGAAACAGGAGGATGCCGCCAAGAAACAGAAGGCCGAGGCCGAGAAGGCCGCCAAGAAACAGAAGGCTGAGGCCGCCAAGAAACAGAAGGCCGAGGCCGACAAGGCCGCCAAGGCCGCTGCAGCCGCCGCGGCGGGGCCTATACCTAAGCGGAAAGTGGCACCAGGCGGAAAGCCGGGATCCGATCAGAACAAGAAAAGTAAAGCTCGCTAGGCAATGATGATTTCCCTGCTAGGACATGGTGCCAGCACCTAGGTCAATATTTGTTGATAGTCTTAATAACCTATTGTCTCAGTGCAGAAGTACGCTGATGAAACACGTATGGTATATCTTGATATGACAATTGTAAATAAAGTATATTCTCCAAAAGTATTGGCGACATATGTTGTTGTGGAACCGATGTCATTTATGGGGCGGGTGACATGCCTCCGCTTTCATTGTGATTGCCTGATTATATTGGTTAAATGAAGTTGAGCGGTACCACGACGACCATTGAGGTATGAAACCTATTCCCCTCTCTTCCAAAATCATTTCCCCGCTCGACACTTCATCGACGCACCTTTATTCCCATCCATCTCAGTTCAATCAATTCCAATGACAATACTTGCTACTTTGCGGAAGGAAAATCCAGATAAAAACGTTTGGTTACTATGGTTCCCTGAAGAGTCCTCGCCCTCAGAACTAGCGCTCAAGAAATCGATGGAAGAGGAACATAAGATACAATTTCAAATGTATGACGCAAGCGTGCATGATAATCTGCCTTTACGGATGAAATTTTTGTACCCAGTTTGCCTGCACTGCGGGCTTCAAGATCGTTCACAACTTGCAACGTGTACCGGCTGCTATCTTGCGAATTACTGCAAAGCCCCCCAAACTTGTCGGAAAGCTGATTACGCACGGCATAAGTTTTTCTGTCGTTTTGCAAGGGGTCATATATTAGGACAGCCATATGCAAGATGCCGACCTTTGTTTAAGTACCCGGGGGATACGCGGCATCCAGCAGAACGGAATTCCATGAGTGCTTGGTCCTATGGGGACTACCTGCAGTTTCTAGCCTTTTGGGAAATCCAATGCGTCGCATGTTTTGCAGGTCGGCCAAAGGGTCGCCCCGTCGTGAGACAGCAGATATCTGGCGGGCAAATCGTTACCTCGGTGCGCATTGAAATGCGGGACGCCACAATTTTCAAAACCCCTCACTTTCAGAAGTATACAGCAAGAATGGGGTTTGTACACTCCAACTTACACGCTCCAGATTTTGTATATTCTTATCCATTTTACCGTCTCACTCCGTTTGGTCGGTTGATGATGTGCATCTGCAAGTTAAGGTGCCCGAAAAGCATACTTCAGAGGTTGCTTTCATAGAATGATTGGCAATGCAGACAGGATAATCATGGACTTCGCAGACACGCCTTCGTCGCAAAATAATAGTAGATATGTACTTGTAGGTCCTTCGATCCGAGCGGACTAGTACCGGGTATCTGATAGGCTAATAATTCGGCAGGTCCAAGACTTTCCAAGATCATAAGCTCTATTTCTTGCCTAAACTACTCATTTGCCCCCTTTTCCCGTCAGCGACGCACCTGCTTCTACTTCTACCATAGTCATGCCATCCAAGCGGCAGTCTGTTTTCACATACATCGACCAGTTTGCCAAAAATCACGGGGAGTCTTACCCATGCAGCAGTACAGTTCTTCTTCCGCCGGGTATGACTATCCAAACGTTGTGGCAGAACTACAATACACAATGCGTCGACGGCGAAGGCATGGAATGCTCACTCAGCCTTTTTTGTCGTGTGTTCAGAGAGGAGCTTAGCTCTTGGGTCAAGTTCCGTCGGATGAATTGATGCTATATAGCGACAGCATATAGCTTTGTCATTGAGCAAATTGACTTATCGTTGGAACACCGTTAAATATAATTGTATTCGAACATATTTTGAATGAAATTGTTATCGACGTTTCACATTTCCAATGTTGTGACATGCTATGTTTGTGACATGCGGGCCTTCGATCCGACCCACCTGAAAGAGGTCATTTGATTGGCCAACTGAAATCACGACGGCCACACTACTGAGATATTTAAGCACCTACCTTGTCCTCACAACTCACTTTTCAGCTTGGCACTTTTCTTTCTTCACCTGCCACCTCATCCAACCATGCCATCCAAGCGAGAATGTATTGTTGCCTATGTTCTTGGCATGTATGCAACATGCCCTACTGCCCCCAGAATGAGAATGAGGAATTTTGACTATCTTCCTCATGGTATGACTGTTCGAATGTTGTGGAGGAACTACAATGAATGTTATATGTGCAGGAATGCGGAAGGCAACAAATGCACGTTGGGGTATTTTCGATGTGTGTTTCGAAACGACCTTGCCTTTCGGTTCAAGTTCCGACAGGTTCAGCCGTAACGTTACCGTCAACGAAACCACGGCGGCTACGAGTCAGAATGTTATCTTGATTCCACTTTGATTTCGAGTAAGACTTAGGATTGCAACCTCCCGAGGGTTAGATTTTCGACTACTTTTCGATAAGAATAGTATACTTAAACATATGTTAACAATGTGGTAGAAGTGTATAATGTTCATTCGTCAATGGCTTGTGTTTCTTGCCGATATGCTGATGTGCCTGTGTATGGGGTTTTCTGCCTCGGTTGTGTTTTTGTCTTTGATTAAAAAATCGGCGACTAAGTGATCCCGCATGTGCGAGATATACGAATTTGATTGGACCAAAAGTACACTACTCTTGCACGACCCGCGGTCCACTCACGACCAGGTACAAAAGCTCTTGCCCGACCCTTGAAGATTCATTTCCCCCTGTTTCTTCTAACATACGCACCTTCAACCATACCTTCAAACATCTGCTGCTTACCTTGAAAGCATCGCCATCTGCAGGTATTATAGTGTGGCGCTTGCGATTACATAACACGCTACCTCCAATATGAATGCACCTCATTTCCCTGCAGACTTACCTGTTCAGCTTGAACGACTGCACATAGAATCCGAAAAATGTCGTGTGTGCCAATCCTGGAATTTGTTTCTAATTCGCGAGGAACTGTTCGTCGATCCTGCGCTGCATCCTAGATATGACATGACTAGACATGACCCCGCTTACGCGAAGTGGAGGTTTATCCGCAAAACGCGGGAAACATGGTATTTTCAACTGTTGGATGAGCATGTATACTCCGACGAGCAAGGCGTCGCTGACATAAGAACCCCAGTGACAATGCCGGTTCCCACGGACTATATTCCCGAGTTGAACTCCGGTGCCTCTCCCGAGAATGATGATGATGGAAAGTGGTGCAACTGCCGTTAGGAAACATATACGCTTGTGTACAGTCTTTATTTTATATTTGCAAGTTCACATTAGATACTTACACTGATGTATTATTCTGCTAGCTACACCAACACTTACCCTTATTTATGTGCTCCTAGACATCCTAGACAATTATTTGGTGTATATAGATTAAATTTGTATGATGATATAGATTTGTGTATCATATGCTAGTACCCATCTCAGTTGCAACTTGTTTTCTGGGAATTTAAGCATCCGAATATGCACATCCATAAACGTGTACCGTGCATGCTGACCTAAATTGCACATGGATGTGCCCACATTTGCATACGGGAATCGGCGACTAAGTGATCCCGCATGTGCGAGATATACGAAGCTGATTGGACCAAAAGTACACTACTCTTGCACGACCCGCGGTCCACTCACGACCAGGTACAAAAGCTCTTGCCCGACCCTTGAAGATTCATTTCCCCTTGTTTCTTTTAACATACGCACCTTCAACCATACCTTCAAACATCTGCTACTTACCTTGAAAGCATTGCCATCTGCAGGTATTATAGCTCCACATTTATCCTCACAATTTATATTTTCGACTTTTGCTATGGGCGACGCTCGCTTCAACTGCTAATCACCTTGCAAGCATTGTTATCTACAGGTATAAAATCCTGCAATATCGTGGCCACGTTATGCCTTCAATTCTACGATTCGGAGTTTATGGGACACGCGATCGCGATGAAGCCACTGCAGACGCTATCAATACACATGGAATGGTCCACATGCGATGTCCTCAATGCAATGTAGACAGCTGGATGATATGTAAGTTCTTAAACATCCCCTACGAGGACAGACATGTCCGACAGGACTTAGGGATCGTTTGGTGGCGCTACACCTGGAGAATTCGGAAATACATGTTTTTTGACCTTCAAGAACCGGAACTTTATCCCGACCAGAGCCCAATAGGGAACGAATGGGTTACCCCAAGGACACTGGTCATTCCAATCGACGTCACTTGGGCGCTTATTATTCCGCGGCATCAACGAGAAGAGGAAATCGACCTATATTGCGTGCGATGCAATTGCCTTGACCAATAAAGCTCTGCCATTTATGTTTTCCGATAGAGCGTCAACATTGCCGTCAACGTTACCTCGCTATCGAGGGAAATAAAACCTACAAGTACCGCAAATAATTGTGGATTGAAGATATAGATTCCAATGTATCAGCAATATAGTAGCCTTAGCACGGTGAAATGATCGAAATCTCTTGCCTAGAAGACATCATAGACAAATATTTGGTGTATTTTGAATAAATTTGTATGATGGTATAGATTTGTGTATCATATGCTAGTACCCATCTCAGTTGCAACTTATTTTACGGGAATTGAAGCACCTATATACGCACATTCATAAACGTGTACCGTGCATGTTGGCCTAAATTGCACATGGATGTACCCATATTTGCATACTTGTAAATGATATGCACGCATATGAACAAAAATGCAACAAAAAAATCTACCGGGACTCGCCGAGTACGAAAGTATCATGCACAAATAAATAATTCCAGTAATATTTTGTAATAAAAATTGCGGGACGACTTACGTGTCGCTTACGTGTCGCTTACGTGGCACTTTTCAGATGACGTGGCAATAACTTTTAGACGACGAAAATTGTGTCAAAATGAAGGTTTTTAGACGACGATCGAGATTCATTTATTCCCAATAGTCTGTTAAGGGACTCACAATTAAAAAAGATTGAGAAGGAATACAACGTCACACAAAAGGAGGCAAAAGATCTTATGATCATTATAACGTTTGGTGGGACATTTGAAACTTGGGTAGCAAAATACAAACAAGAATCAAAGTCGCCTTTGCCATTTATTAAAGCATATATGACATTGATGAAGTATGTAGCGGTCAACGCCGAAAATCACTTCCCAAATTATCATATAGCACAAAAGGCACACATTGAAACACAAAAAGGGAAAGAGAAGAAGAGCAATCCCGAGTTTGGTGCACTTTCCCTTTACATTCAAGAAATTGAGAAGAAGATGAACGTGGTAATGTTTAATGTCTTGCAAACTAATAATCAACTCGTAAGAGCCACCAAATTTGATGCGATTTACTTTGAAAGACAAAATAATACCAACAATGATTTTGACATTATAATGATGAATGAGATAAAACGCGTCTTGGATTTTAATGTGAAAATTAAACAAGAGCATTTGAAATTGAAAGAAGGAGACAACGAGTTTCATATCGCCTTGAAGAAGTATGTACCGGACCATATAGCTTTGCACGTGAAACACGATGATCGGTTTGGCGGGAAACGATTTGCCAAGGTGTTTTTGGAAATGAATGATGACAATGTGTTAATGACCGAAAGCGGTCTTTACATATATTGCAAGGAGAAAGGGTTATGGATGAATGATGACTAAGACATTAAGAAAATGGTGTACCAAAAGTCTCAAGAATATTTTCATCATATGGATGACAATGAACTAAAGTGGGATTTGAAGAAATGCTATGATGACTTGAGGGATGCATTGCCCGCCTTTTGCACAAAGATAAAAGGAGTTCGACTTTAGTAAACAAATTGGTTATCTATTGTTCAAAAACGGTGTGCTCGATTTGAAGAACCACCGAATGTTAGAAGCAAATCCCGAATTCTATTTCACCTCTATCATTGATAGGGAATATGTGTGCGACGACAAAAGCGAGATAGCCAAAGAAGTAAAGTATAAGCTATTTGACTTACCTTATAATAACGAAGAAAAAGTGAATTGTGCATTGGCTACCATAGCGAGAGGCATTGCCGGTCATTAATGTGATAGAGTGCTTCCCACCATTTTGGGTAAAACAAAAAGCGGGAAAGGAACATTGACCGACTTGTTGAGAAACGCGTTAGGTGATAAAAAGGGATTCTACGGAACTTTGAATGGAGGAAATATTATTCGAAAAGCAAATGTTCAAAACGAAGAGGAAACTCGATGGAAATGGGCGAAAGCATTTCACGACAAGAGACTAACGGTTTGCAATGAGATACCTATGGTAAAAGAAACTCATCAAGGCGCGGGCTCAAGAAAGAGCTACAATGAGTGTGTCAAGATTAATGCACATACTATTAGAACCTTGATAAGTGGAGGTGATGAAATAAATGCAAGAGACCTTTATAAATCTCAGGTTTCATTCTTCAATCGAAGTACAATAATCATTTTTTCAAACGACATACCTGAATTCTCCGATAATGACAAATCAAGTCCCGATAGAGTAAGAGTATTTAGACAAACAAGGCATAGCAATCCCGAGTGCTGTGAAATGGTAAACGAAGAGTTCTTTCCAAACGACCCAAACATAAAGAATTGGATTAAGGAACAAGATGTATATGATGCTTTCATTTATATTGTATGTGATTACTACAAAAACAATTGGAAGCAAGCACCAAGTGTGCCTCAAGTGATATCGGACGAAACAATGCAAGTCGTCAACGAAGAAACAAGAGGGTTGGCGTGGGTCAAACAACACTTCAATGTATACACCGATAGCGACACGGATGAAGATGGCAATTGTTATGAAACACTCGAACATAAGACGTATGGAGATTTCAATAATCTTTTGGTAAACCATCCCACAAAGAAGGGGAAGTTTGTACTAAATATTTCCGATAAAGCAAAAAAAGAAACAATTTATCGAAGAATGGTGTACACCTTTTAATACATTGTTTACAACCTATTCTAATGACAAGAACACTACCACGGTCTCAAAGGAGAATTTCACAATCGAATTGAATGAGAAAGGCTATAAGTCAATTGAGGTGAAAGAGAACAAGACTTGGGTGACTTATAAGATAGGAATAAAATTTAGAGAAAGAGAACTCTCAAGAGAACAAGTGTTTATTTAACAACTACTTCATTAAATAATAAAAAGGGAGGTTGGGTGGTGGGAGGTGTTACTTTTCGGAAAGGTTTTTCATATGATGATAACAACAATTCAATATTTGTTTTCAATTTCTAAAATACTTTCTATAAAAGCCAACCTCCCACCTCCCACCTCCCTTTTTTAATGAAAATTTTCCACTTAAAGAGTAAGACTTCAATGAGTAAACAAGTCATTATGACTACTTCCTCTAATACTTATAAATATGATCATCTTGATAATATTAACTTGAAGCATCAAAAACAAATGAAAGAAGTATTACAAGAATTAAAAGGATTAGAAATATTTCCACTCAAGGTAAAAAAGCATTGGAAATTTGATTTCACTTGCCATAAAAACAAAAACAAAATGATTCTTTGTGATTACCACGAATCCTTTCATAGATTGTTACGTGGACATTATTGGCAACAAGGAAATTATGAACACAATGTGGATGATACAAGTGTGCTCCATTATATTGGTGCCAAAATGCGATTGCTCCAAAGATTGTGCTATATGAATAACATAAAGCCACATAAAACAAGAATAGGTACAATTCAATTACTTGTGCAACTTTAATTAAATAATTTAAGAACAATTTATAATATACCCGTTCTGTACATTTGAAGTAGAATCATTAACTAAATCTCTTTGACATTTCCAACAAGGAGTTTCTATATACTTACATCGACTCATTCTTATGCCGGCAAATATACTCGCAATAATCACCACCATTTTATTTATATCGGGCTAAATCTTTTTGTATTTCACAGTATATTTATCAGTATTCGGCGCATCTTCTTCTATATAAAACTGTCCAATTGTCGCGGCAGCTTCAAGCGGCATACTAGCTGGATTTACAAACAAACCTTGCCCTATATATAGATTTTTTTGCAATGGTACAACTACCCGATGTGCGTAAAGGATTTAGACTCGATGCTACGTATTTTCTATTCGCATCGTTGTCATCAAAATCATTATCCGCTACAATTTTTTGACAAAATCAACGACCATCGACAGCTAATATAACATCATTATTAGGTCTTATACCGGCAGTAGGATTTGCGATATTCGTATATTTCAAATATATATGATTGTGGATCTGTTAATCCATCAGTACCAATAAGAATTGTTGCCGGAGACGGAAAAGTTTGTGCTCGTAAAATAACATTTCCTTCGAAAGTACAACCTTTATCTACAGTTAAGAAACCTTGAATAACAACCCCATTTTCACCATTATTTGTTTGAATTGAATATTGAGCGCCAGAAATCCACAAACCACTTCCTCCGCCGCCCGTTGGAGGTGGACCACCATTGAACGTTGTGCATTGCAGATTTTTTGCAAATGAGTTCATCACTAACAACCGATGTACTTCCAAGCGAAAAGGCTGACATCTATGATTATTATAGTATATAAAATATATAATATATGCATTCATCAAACCATATTCGGAATTTGCTCCATTTCTCGTGTTCGAGGTATATTTGCTTGTCGCCGTTGCGAATTATTTGCAGGTATTGGCGTTTTTGACGAATCCACAAATTTGACGCCGTGTACATAAATTACGTTATCGTCAAATTCATCTTCACGAATTCCTTGCTTTTGGTAATCATAATTTGAATGCCAATGTATATCTTCAAATGCTCGTTGCCTCTTTTTGTCTTTGTTGCGTGGAATGTAAAACAACCAATTTGCAAAACCTTGAAGCTCATCGGGCGCATTCTTCGATGTATACCTAAAATCTGGGTCTATATTTGCTAAGATATCGGGATTCAAATCTTCCGAGACACGATTTGCATAATCTTGCGGACTTTCATCTTCTTTGGCTGCATAGTAGGCATCATACACCGCTAATCCATAAAGACCTGCATCTAAGGATTTTGATGCGATTCTTGCCAAGCCGAGGCGAGCTCTTAACGGCGACACTCTTTCCGATTCTATGTTTTTGGGAGTATAGAATTGGTTGATATCGTGTAGTTCGCTTATTTCACTTTCCGTGCTTGGTTTAGGTAAGACATATTTGACATCATATGTAGCATCCTTGTGCTTTATACGTCTTGCGCCCATTGATACCAAGTCACCTTCGACGCCGTATATGTTATGAATTCTATCATTCGGAACGTTACCCACAGGTTTTTGAAATGGGTTTATTGCGGGATTGAATAAACGAGCCTCTTTTATTCTAGATTCTTTAGATGCATACTTTTCCATTAGATAATTTTGTACACCGCCGCCTAAGCTATGCCCCGTTAACGCCACATTGCTAGTTGGCTATGCATTTAATACATTTATTAAATGACTCTCGGCTTGCTTATATCTACCCGTTTCTCGTCGTTTTCCGATAAGAGTTTTTAGCTTCACATCGAACCAATCCTCGTATGCTAACGGGATACGTTGTGCGTCACTGATCAAGACATCGGCATCTTTTAAACCCGACAAGTTGTATACAAGGCGGACAGAGAAGCACACTTCTCGCGGAACTGCCTGAACGTGCCACCTAGTCCGAGCCGCGGACCCAAAAATAAATTTCAAATATGTACAGATTTTACTGACTGTGCTCGCAGGATTTAACGACAATCCGACATGGACAGTGCCAACCACAACAAGACAGGAGGCACAACGGCCACATGAAGATTTGGCCCACCCACTCCCGCCCTGCTGTTTTGATGGCCGTTTTCAGCACCCAGTTAACGGTTTTTTGAACGCGCAGGGCGAAAACGGCACCCAGAGCGGCAACGAAACCCTCAACAACACACTCCAGTTCACTCTAAACACCTTCCTCGAAAAACCCGTCATCATGCTCAACGCGCAGCTCATCAAAGCACTCCGCCCAAAGACCAAATCGAGAACCGACGGCAGCCGCAAGCGACAATCGGAAGACACCAAACTGCCAGCTAAACGGTCGAGACTGCCAGAAATCGTGAGTATGCCAGTCCTTGGCGAAGAGGACTCACCCATGGGTGAGACCTCGGAGCTCTCGCAAGAGGAGTTCGCAACCCCCACTGAACTGAACACGCCAGTGGAAGCCGCGACCACGCCGACATCTCCAGGGGTAGTCGATCTCTCCGGACCCCCAAGTCCCTACGGGGAGCCTGCACCGCGAAAGCAGTTCAGGTGGGGGACGGCTGAGGTGAAGACGTTTAAGCCGGACAAAAAACAATACAAAATAAACACAAAATCGGGTGCCACGGGCCCCACCTGCCCACGGGCCGAGGGCCCTACGGGGACAGAAAAGGGACGAGTCCCGACAAGAATTGTAGCCAACGCGCTGCAGCAGCCGTATGCTTACAACAAGCACGCTGCGTCCCCCAAGGGGGACAAAATCCCGTCGGTCGCCAAGGCGATCGACGAGGTGTCTAAGCTACCAACAAAGGTAGCCTTGGGCACCAACCGGGAGGAAGAAATCGAGGACATCGTAACCTCCTGGTGGGAGGACACAAGGGACCTCCCACACGCAGAAGGCAGGCCGGAAGAGTTTTGCAAACTCGGACTTCCAGAGGCAGCCAACGACACGGAATAACCTGAGGGGAAGGGGGAACACCAAATCCTCCGTCACGTTCGGCCAATCACAGGCTGTGACCTGACACCTGAAGAGACCAACAAGTACGGCCTTCCTCTCCAAGGCTCTCCACAGATAAAAATCACCGACCTCCGGGAAACGCAGAGGTACACCCTGCTTTACCTGAGATATCTGGCCGACGTCGTCAGACGCGCGTTGGAACTTGAGGAGGACGCCAAGATATTCAACATCGAACACACGCAGCTCTGGACTGATCGAGAAGGCAAGGTCGTGCAAATCGACCTTGCCTTCAAGAAAAGGACAATCGCTCTGTTTGTGCTGTTCAACACCAACTTCTTAGTCCCTATGACCGTCGTGGACGACCCATGGGTCGATACCGAACCACAGCGAGTCATCCCACGGGTATATGTGTGGTCCCCGTACAGACAGCCGATGGGGACCCTTCGCTCGAGGACGGTCCAGGTGTCATCTCCCCAACTGAGGGGGGTGACGGTGGCGCAAGCCGCCGCCATCCTGGGAAACTTGGTCACCAGACTGGGGTGGGAAGGCAGTGCAGCCATCTCCCACATCCGGAAGGGGGCACGTGACGAGACACCAGCCGACAACAAAATCAGGGAAGTGTTATTCCTCGTCTCGCACCACCAGGACCTGGCTCAGCTCCTCATCAAGGACAAGAACCTTGACTTTGGCTTCCCCACGATGAAGGGACTGCTGCCATCTGCGGCAGACAAGCAGGCGCTGAGTCAGCGCGAGGTAGCTGTGATAGACTACAGCCAGCAGCTATTTGTGGGGCACCGTACACGGATAGTCAGCGCGATCACCAAGAAGCTCTCCGAGCTGGCGCTCCGACACAAGCAGCCGTCGTACGGCGAGGACTCCTACCTAGTGTTCGAGAAACATCTTGGGACACCAAGGTGGGCGCCCTCGGACAACACGGTGGAGTCGTTGCTGCAGTGGAAACGCAACAGTAACGACACCATAAACTTTTACGCAATCCTCACGGAGTCTGCGTACGACCTGCTGGTGGCAGCTGGCAGCTCCATCACGGTGGACGTCCACCTTAACGACGACGAGGACACCGGCGAGAAGGTTCTCATCCCGGTGAAGGTGGAGGTCGGGCGCTGGAGCCTCATGGGCTCAAAGTCCAGGGGCAAACAGGCAGCGCCCCCCCAACGCCAGCACCAGGAGGGCTCGACAGACGTGAGGACGCTGAAGGAAACGAGTGAGGCTGCAATATACAATATGCAGAAAACCACCGAGGAGTGCCTGAAGAAGGTACAACAGGCAACCACTCAAGCCCCCCCGACATCGTCAACGACCCCGGAGACCAAGAACCTGCTGTCCAACATCGGGCACGAGTTGGAGCTCCTCAACCAGAAGGCGGCGGCTGCAGCTGCGCGCACCGAGGCCATCGAGACCACGGCGGCCGAAAGACATCAGGACATCACCTCGGGGATCAGGGACTTTCACTCTACCTACCGGGACACCGGACGAGCTATGGTGGACACGCTGGTGGGCCTCACAAACCGCCTGACTAAGGCCCCTGAAGAGCACAGGCAGGAAGCCAGCTCGGAGGGGGGTCTGAAAAGGTGGGCAGCGAAGAGTGCCGACACATCCTCCAAGGAGGAAGGCAGCACCCAGCCCTCGCTGCGTGAGAAGCTCCAGTACGTGGCCACGGATCCGCCTGAAGTCCGAAAAGCCAAATACGACCAGTTCGTGGCAGACCGTGAGGCAGACCGTGGGGACACGCCCTACAGAGGAATCCCCTACAAGGGACGCCCCCAGCCCAAGGAGGGCCAATCAGAAAGAAGCAAGGGCCTGGGGGTCAAGAAGAAGGTCATCACAAAGATACCCAAGAAGCAGTCCAAGCCGACTGAGCCCCCTGCCAAGAGGGCCAGGGGGCAAGAGGTGCCAGCGGACATACCCATGGGGGTCCCGGCCTCTGGACAGTCAATCACAAGGAGAACCACCCGCCTGTCTGCGAAGGTAATACCAACCACACTCGAGCCTGCACTCCTGACACACAATCGGGAAGAGGCATACACACTGAGCAAGGGGGGCCCTGCTGCAACAGAGATCCATGAGCAGCGAAAGCAGCCCATAAACACCGGCACGGGCCCGGACCCCCAGCATAAGGTGCTTACAACGAAGCCCACACCCCTGCCTGAACTGGCGATCACTGCATCACAAGCTGCCCGAGCACTAAACAGGGACGGGGGGCGCCATCGAGCAGGGGGAAGGCGCAGCACCGAGGCACGGGAAGGAGCGGAGACACCTTCAGCTAGCCCTGCTAGGCAAATCGCCGTGCTATACGGGATGGCGACCGTAGAGAGGGCAATAGAAAATCCCACTAGAGGGAACACATCAATAGGTGCAGCCCCTGTAGTGCGAAATCGATACCTACAGGCAATAAGCCTAACATGCCCTGCATATATTAACATAGACTGCAAACTGCAGCATACCTTGATAGAACTGCCCTGCAAACTGAAGGGTGCCCCACTGCAGTCACATTGCAAACACAATAGGCATACCCTTAATGTTAACACCACTATAACCAACCGGGAAGATTACAAACTTACGATAATTGTGCAAACAGTAAAGGCATTGGGATATATATGGCCCCTCGAAAATCGAAATGTAAAACACACAAGAAGAAACGAGATATTACACACACGGGTTGTCATAAGTTCGGGGGCCAACCCAGCTGTAATGATAACATGTAAGTACACACCCCCGAATGAAATAAGGGGAAACCCTAACCTTACCCTACACAGAGAGGACACTATTCGAACTCCAGAGGGAACGGAAACAAATATTTTACAAAAATGCTTTAAGGAAAGCCTCCACACACCTGGGTGGAGAGATGGAACAACTCCCGGACCACACGGACGACTTTTGACATTTAGCGAATTGCTCCAGGTGCTCTACGTTAAAATTCGAAACTTCGGAGAAATGCACCAATTGCCCCAATTTTCTGGCACGGTAACCCAATGGGCCATACAAACATGGGAGAACAACAGCGGAACATTGGGGAACAGCTGGGGTCCCAAAAAATGGACATGTAACGATGTAACGCAAAAAATAAGTGGAAACCCTAACCCTGCCCTACACTGGGGGAACACTATTCAAGTTCCGGGGGGAACAGGAACAATTATTTCACAAAAATACTCAAAGGGGGGCGCACACATGCCTAGGAGAAGAGGTGGAACAACTCCCGGACCAAACAGGCGACTTTCAACATTTAGCGAATTGCTCCAGATGCTCTACGTTAAAATTCGAAAACTCGGAGAAATGCACCGAATGCCCCAAACTTCTGACACATTACCCCAGTGGGCCAGACAAACATGGGAGAACGGCAGCGGAACACGGGTAAACAGCGGGGGACCCAAAAAGTGGGAATGTAACAATGTAACGCAAAACTGGGAAAATGAGCCCCGGAGAACAGACACCCCGGAGGACGACCAAAGTGCAATTCACAGAAAGCAAAACGCGACCGAAGATAAAAATGCCCGGTGGCGCAGTGCAGCAACCACAAATACCACGAAGAATGACGGAGTGAGCCGAAACCCTAACCTTACCCTATACCGAGGGGACACTACTCAGGCTCCAGAAGGCACGGACACCCACATTTCACAAAAATACTTAAAGAGCGGCTTTGACATGCCATGGGAGAGAGGTGAAAGGAATTCTGGACCAAACAGGCAACTTTCGACATTTAGCGAATTTCTCCGGGGGCTCTACGTAAAAAATGGAAAGTTCGGGGAAGTGCACCAATTGCCCCAAACTTTTGACATAACATTCCGAAGGGTCAGACAAACCTTGGAAAACAACGGCGGGATACAGGAAGGGAGCCGGGGACCCGAAACACCAACCTGTAACGGTGTAACGCTAAATGAAGGAAGTGACCCCCGGAATATTAGGGGAGTTACAGCAGATGGTTTAAGGCAATGTGACGCTGTAACCATAAACCCAACACCAGTGCAAACTGAACTACACCACTCACGATGGGCACAATGCGACATTACCAGGCCATTACAGAATGCTGCACTCACCATAACCTCAGTGCTCATTATGATGATAGTTACATTAACACCAAGAGGGAAAACACGAGGTCGTACAGGGGAAACAAACCGCAACAAACACAAAAGAATAACGTATAGTCGCAGAGCCAGGAGAAAACGGACCATAGCAAAAAATGCAGTAAAACGGAGCACACAGCCACCCTACGGCTACAAGTTGCTCAGAATAATTTACCGTAATGGTAGACCCATGTTCATTAGAACAAGGAAACCAGAACATGCAGTAACCGCGATAAAGGAAGGCACCCCAACAAAGGGCAAGCCGCTAATACGGAAGATTGAGCAAAGGCTGAAGAAGCGAACCCGCAGCTGGAAGTCAAACATGACAGGAGGAGGGAGCCAGGACCAAACAGGAACGTACCCATACAACACCACCACGAAGGGGCTGTTCGAGATGAAAGGCCGACTAAACATGTTCCAGATACAGCACGCCCACTCACTGTATGAGGACAACCCAATGCCCCCCTTGGTGGTGGCCACAATGAGAGAAGCACTGAAACCGGAAGACAACAATGAACCACACACCGCAAAGGCGCTACAACTGCTCGGGAACTCCCGAAGCTTTTGCATACCGGTGTGTGATGGCAAACACTGGAGGGTGGTGTTGGCCGGACCAGACAAAGGAAACGACAAACTTAAGCTCTGGATATATGACTCCTCGAATGGGAAAACCAACGCAACTCTACGCAACACCAAAAGGCTGACGGCGGAAATGACCAACTGGGCAGAACACCTGACCAAGAAGCTCGGCAAAAAAGTGACAGTTGAACTAATGAATGTAGGCAACCAAAGTGCACAGGACCATTACAGCTGTGGGGCGTGGGTCCTGATGGCCACCAAAGCGTGGATGCACTTCCAAAAAACATGCCCAGGGGGACACTGGCCCACCCACTTCAACGAGGCGGTCAGCAAATGGGGAACCACTAACAGAGCGGCGGTCGATGCCTACAGAAAATCGATACAACAACCAGTAAAAGAGAGGATGACTGCTGCCGAGGGACAAAGGCAGACGCAGGTGGACAGCCAGCAAGCGACAGAGACCCAGAGGCCCGCCGATGGCCTGAACACAAGCCCGGAGGTCGGGGGACAGACACCGCAAACCCAAGAAGGGGGACGCAAAAGTGCTACGAAGCAACCGGGCCTATGGAGATGGCTTCATAAATTAGCCCCCACGACACCGCCAAGTGACGACGAACATACATTGGGGGAACAGCGAACACCGGAAACCCACCCAAACGAAGGGGAGGGGGAGGTGAGAGACGAACCAACAGCACAATGGGAGAAATTCGAAGACACACAACTGGAAGCACCGGAGGCAAGTCAGGACTCCCAAGAATACCAGCCCCCCCTCACAGAACCGAAAAAGACAGACGTAGGGGAAGACCGCCTACACATGCTCACATGGAATGTAGCAGGACAAAGTGATGCCTGCCTCGACCTGGCCGAAGTCGTCAGGAAAAGAAACCAAAACCAACTGGGTCTGCAAGTAATTGTGCTCACGGAAGTAAAGCACGCACACGACAGTGTGATGAGGAAATTCAGAGACATGCAATACACCGCGATAGGCACCAAAACCGAGGTGCAAAAGGCAGAGGGCACTGCAGAACAAGCAGTGAAAGGAGGAGTAGCAATACTCCTCAGCAACCCCTACGGCCACGCACACAACCACCATGTTGTCCCTGCGAGGCACCTCGAGGGGTACCTCCTACACGTTGTACTGCACCTACCCGGAGAAGTAATGTACCACGTGCTGGGCATTTACAACCCGCCAGGGGCAGAAGAGTGGAGAACCATAGGCAAAATACTCAAGTACACAACCAACCTGCTCCGGAAAACAGCGGAAAAACCGAACGAGCATGTCATTGTCGGAGGAGACCTCAACGCGAGCAACACCAGCACAGGTAAGGGGGTGACAAAAACCGACAAGCAATGGACGAAACTCGCGGAGGAGCTGGACCTCCACAATGTAGGCCCGACAGTCAATACCACACTGAACTGGGCGAAAAACAGAAACATTGACAGATGGCTAGCACCGAGGAACAAACGGGCGCGATACGAGACGGGGAGCACCACACACCTCACTCAACACCATACGAGTGACCACGAGATGGTGAGCCTAGCGACCCTTCGGTTGGACAGCATAGATACCCACGAACCGTACGTGGACCGCGACCCCCGACCAGGGCATGTGAAGCGTGGTCACGCCCCTGAACAAAACCCACAGGGAAACACTCCAAAGCGTCCTCCTCAGGACACACGACTATGCCAGGACTGCTGAGCTGAAACGCATAACAAAGATAGCCACCCAATGCAGGGAAGAAGGCAACAGGCAGGTAGCGCATGCCACCATAGACAGAGCAGGAGAAACCGTGATGAGCATACTCACCAGGGCGAACAAATGTGCGCTGCAGGATGACGAGCTACCAACTGCAATAGTTGGAGGCACCTCCAACCGAGAGGCAAAAGACCTGCTAATGAGCAAAAAGGACAGGAAAGAAAGGGACGCTGCAATACTCAAGATGCGGATGCACAAGCAAACCAAACGACACCTACGAAACCCACACACGGAGCACTCAACCCTCCGAAGCCTGAAGGAAGGAGAAATGAAAGGTCCAACGGACAGGGACAATGCAGATGCAAAGGAATGGGCGTCGTGGCTTACTGAAGAGGCCAAAAAGGAAAGGTCGACAGCGCACAAAGTGGTCAAACAGCACTGGAAACGAGCCAAGCAAAGGCACAATGACAAAACGGTAAAAGAATACTGGAACAACCAAAAAAGATACCACGCAAACGGATATATGCCAAAGCGCAAGAAACAGGCCATGCCCCCACGGCGAACATACAGGCCCTGCAGGACAGGGAGGGCAACCTCTCTGTAGGCCACGGGAACATTGCAAACGCGCTAGCAGACCACATGGCTCACTCAGCGCCATACAAGATGGAGCACCGTAGTCTGCCCGACCTGAAACCCCCGCCATGGGAAGACCCAGCTCATAGTGAACGCCTCATAAAAGCACCAAGACCAGACCCCACGGGACTGGACCTCACAATAAGTAGACAGGGCTACAGCAAGGCGGTGCACACCTTAAACAACAACAAAGCACCAGGCCCCACCAGGACCCCGAACGAAATTCTCAAGTACATGCCAGAGGACTTCCACGACGCCCTACACGCGCTCATGCTGGAAATGTGGAACAGCAAACACGTCCCCCTCACCTGGAAAAAAGGGACATTCTGCTTCCACCACAAGAAAGGGGACGTCACCTTACAGCAAAACTACCGACCCATAGCCCTACTTGAGGGGGTATTCAAGCTGTACACCTCGCAGATAGCAAACATGCTCTCCACGTTCTGCGAAACGCAAGGAATACTAGCCCAGGCGCAGGAAGGCTCAAGGGAAAAAAGGAACACACTCCGACAACTCACCAGAGTAACCAATGCGATAGAGGATGCAAACGTCTCGGGACGAGAACTGCATGGCCTGTATGTAGATTTCGAAAATGCGTATGGCTCAGTGGACCACAACAAACTACTGCACACGATGCAATACCTCGGGATACCCGACGAACTCACGCAAGTGGTGCGAGATGTCCTGGGTACACAAAGCCACGACACCATGTCAATGAACACCAGGGTAGGAGGGGAAACCTCTCACAAAACGGTGCAGGTGCAAAGAGGACTCCTCCAAGGAGACAGCATGAGCCCCCTCCTTTTCATAATATACCAGGAACCGTTGTTAAGGTGGCTAGAGGTGGGGGAGCATGGATACCAGCACAAATACGCAGCGGAACAGGAAAGACTGGGCCCCCTCAGGACAACAGCAGGGGCGTTCGTCGATGACCTGCTCATACTATGCCCCACGATTTTCCACATGCGAGCTCAGCTGCACAAACTGCAGGCATTCTCACAATGGAGTGAACTCAAAATTAACCTTACCAAGTCAGCCATAACCGGCATAAAAAATGGGGTTTCCATACCCGAGCAACTCCATAAAGACCTCAAAATGGTGGGGGTGGACGGTAAGCTAAGCCACTTCAAGATACTCAAACCAGACGACACATACAAATACCTGGGAGTACTACTGGCATTCACAGGCAGGTGGGACAAGGAGAAAGAAGCTGCTAGGGAAGAGATGAACCACATAATACAAGCACTACTGCGCTCCCCACTAACGCCGGACCAAAAAGAATACTCCCTTCACTCTGCAATACTAGGGAAGTTCAGGTATGGACTGCACCTAGGGCTCTACACAGCGGGCGAAATAGACGACTTCAACAAAATAATAGGTGGGGCCACGAAGAACATACAAGGCCTTCCCCGCAACGGAACGCCAAACATTTTCACCACGCAGGAAAAGGAAAGGTTCGGCTTGGGCATGGTGCCGCTCCAGGCAGTCTACGCCCAGTCGATTTGGAGCGGACTACTGGAGGCCATGCACAGTGAAGAGGACAGAGGAGCAGTACGGGGCCCGGCGTGGAGGCAAATAAACCTAAAGTCAAGGCTCAGAATGTCCCACGTCAGCAGGTCCACCAGAGGGCTGGTAGAATACCACTGCACCGCACGCATGAATTGCGCAGACCTCGACAAACTCTGGGGAGGGCACCAGACAAAACACAACACACTAAGAAAACTCAATGCCCTACTCAGATACAACATTACGCCCCAGGGGACGGAGGGGATGCTCAGACAGCTCCAAACCCCGGCACCAAAGATAATGGAGCAGCTGAAAGGGGCGACCAGAAGAAAGTCTGACAAAGAGATGGAAGGAACAACAAGGAAAACGAAAGCAGGCAAAATAATTGATGGGGACCTACCGGCACCTCCAGACTGGCAGGCGATGTGCACAGACCAAACCGCCAGGCTCACAGTACCCAAGGACACGCCAACTGCAATAAATTTCACAACGTGCCTCAAACTATTCACACACTTCCCAGACCTAGCGTTCCTTACTACCCGGGATGGCCAACATGCGATTAGCCAGGTAAACGTCAGGGAACAATGCACAGATGCAGCCCTCAAAGCAGACCGCAGTGCCATAGCAAAAGGCCTGGCACACCTGTACCCATACCTATGCGAAGCCCAGCCTAGAGACATAGCGAAGCCGGGGGACTTTTATGATAGCAGCACAAACCGGCGGCTGAAGCAACAGTACAGGAGTATACCCTGTGAGGGACCGCTGGACCCCCACACAATGCGAACCAACCTCCCGCGCCTCAACCCGGAACAGCTACGGGCTAAAATGACGGAATGGGAGGCGAGGCTGGTCCCCAGAGAAGAGATTCACAGGCAACTCTCCCTGCACCCGCTTACAAGGATTAACGAGACGGAGACTACCGGTCCAGTACAGGGGGAGGAGGAGGAGGCACCACAAGACCTCCACACGCGCCCGCAAACTAAATGGATAGACGAAATAGACCCCATGGCCGAAAAAATGGAGACAGGCTGCTTCGAGAAAGGCCAAACAATAGACAAGCCGAAGGAAATCGTAGCAGTAAGGACCCTGCTCATTGACCCGACGGACCCCCACTCCCTAGTAACGCAATACAGAACCCAGTGGAGGCACTCGGAAGGAGATGACTCCTACTCATGGAGTACAAGGGAAACCATAACTGACTACCTAAAACTAGCTAAGCGGAGGGGCCAAAGCGCAACCACCTTCCCGAGCCTAAAAAGAAGGCTGCAAGCAAGAGGCACTCAGGTAACCCACCCCACAGGCCTCAGAGAAATATTGGCTGGAAGGCCGCACCTGGGGCAGGCCTGGCCCACGCTACATGCAGGAAACCTTTCCCTGGACCCGACAGAAACCAACCCAGAGCAAGACATTGCGGACAACAGAGAACACCACTGCCAATTACGGCTGGAGGGGGAGCTCGCCCACAGCTACCACAGAAACGGGAAATACATAGGCACCCTCACTAAAGAAAAGCTTCTCAGGCTACAAGAGAGGTACACCCAGGCAGCGGGTACCACACGCCACCAAACCCCACACCAACGCGTACTGCGCATGGAAATGTGGGAGGACCATAAGATACAGGTCTCCACGTTTGAGGAGGAAATAGGGCACCTCCTCATTAGGTACTCAAGCAAAGAAGAAAAAGAGGAACGAAAAAAGAACCTACAGAACCACTGGACATTCCCTGCCCAGATGCAAAGGGCACTACAACAGGCGTTCGGAATTACCACCGAACTATTTGCCTCACCCCTCCTCAATGTTCACCACAACACCACGAAATACTACGCCAAGTACGACAGAGACAAGGTGTTTGGGGCCAGGGGCTCAGCCTGGACGACAAACTGGATGAAATTGGGGGCCTACCAGTTCAACCCAGAATACACGCCACAGGACCTCAAAAAGGCGCTGGACTTTGCCATTGCGGCCACCACCACGCAAGACCCTGTGTTCGGGGTCGGAGTATACCCGACATATGAGAAGACCCCATACAGGAAACTATACAACGCACACGCAGGGCACTTAGTCCATGAACTGTTTGAAATACCACAAGGCAAATTCACATTCCTGCCCCCTGACCACTGGATGGGTGCTACTCACCAGCAAGCGAAACAGTGCAACTGGAACCTCAGGGTACTGATTGTTGCCAACAAAGCAGGGTGGCAGGCCCACTGCATGGACCCAGATGCCGCTGCGGACTGCATAAGGAACGCGCTCACAACTTGCCCGCAGAGTAAGGTCCGCACAACCACGGCCGTCGGACAGCCAAGGAGGGAGGCGAACCTGCACGACAGGAACGAACCAAACCTAGAAGGACGCACCCTCAGTGTGGACTGTGTGGTAGACACAAGACCATGGCAGCGATACGAACTCCCGGAGGTCAAGACAAAGGACATGACAAATGCAATGGGGAAAATGTGCAACACAGGACCACACTTACGAAATGACCTATGCCCCCAGTGCTACAACGTACAGGCGGAAGTCGAAACCTGGTGGGAGAGCAGCCACCTCCATGTGGAAGAAGGACCAGCCAAATGGGAACTCCTCCCCGGAAGCAGGGGAGGGAAATGGAACATACACCCCCCCACCATACAACAGGTGGTGGAAGCGAACACTTCACACACCAGGCTTACAAGACAGGCTGACGCCCAAACGATATGGGACAAGGTAGCGAGGTCAAAAGTTGTCAGATACCCCACTGACTTCTGGCCCGAACACGAACCAGGAGTCCAAGGGAGAAGATGGGAACTGGCAAGAGACCAAACAGAGGACCCCAAGGACCTAGTCCCCAGTGACATGCCAGCCCAACTGACATACCCCTCCCCTCAAAGAGCACACGAGGCAACCTCGTACCTATACACTGACGGAAGCAAAAGGGAGATTGAAACAGAAGAAGGGGGCAAAGAATGGGCCTCGAGGGCCGCGGTATGGGACCCCAGGTCAGGAGAAGGGGAGGCCCACATGATTCGGTGGGAAGGTGAGGACCAAGAGGTGAACAGAGCCGAACTTCTTGCCATACAAAAAGCAGTGACGCTCCCGCCGCCACCAAGTGGCAAAGGACTCACCATCTGCACGGATAGTGCCAACTCCATTAGACAACTGGAAAGCATGAGAACGAAACCCCACAGCATGGAACACCACAGACAAAGGGACCTCCTGTATGCCATTCTGGTCAACATTGAGGCACTGGTAGCAGCGGGGCACACCGTCTCACTACTGAAAGTCAAAGCACACACGGGAATTGCGGGGAACGAAAAAGCCGACGAGGCGGCCAAGCAGGCCTGCACCACAGGGACCCTCACGGAAGCATGGGATAATGACGAAACAATAAAAGTCAAGCCCATGGTACCAGACGGGGACTCGGACAGCAGGGAGCTGAAAGGAAAACTGGCGGTACAAAAGTATGTAACTACACTACTCCGCAAACAGCAAGCCCAAGGGAACAACAGACTCTCAGCAAAAATGACCGAGCTCCAGGGGGAACCCACAACCTGGACCCACCAACTGAAAACAGAGCACATTTTCAGGTGGGAGGCGCACCATGACCAGGCACAACAGACTGAGGAGGAACAAACGATAATGCGAGACCCGATGCCCAACCAACAGCAACGAGCCGACCAGACCCGGGATGAGGAAAACAGGCAAATAAGGGCCATGATGGAACAGCAAGAGGAAGAAGAAATGCTCCTTATGCAGGAAATGCAGGAGCAACAAGAACACTGGGAAACAGAGGGCAGAACGGACCACACCCGGGGAAGCGACCCCAAACCTGCAGAGGCACCACCCCAACCCTCTGAAGAGGAAGAGATATTTGAAAGGCTCAACGAGCTCGCAGAGAAACTGGAGACGCCCCAAGGGGAACAGAACGATGAGGAAATCTTCGGAATGCTCAATGAACTCATTGGACAACAGGAAGCGCCTCGAGGGGAGCTGGCAAATGAAAGACAAGCTCAACATGACAGGGTCGCGGAGGAGTCCAAAGTCCATGCGATGATGGAGGACCCGATGCCCAGAACAAGATGGAACCAACGAAAGCATGACATGACACACAGTAGAATAACAAACAGGAATGCCCCCCTGGTCAAAGAGGGCAAGGCCACCGAAAACTGGCTGAACAAAACGATGGGGCACCTCAAAGGAGACAAACCACTACACAACATAGCGAACGGCTTCTGGAAACGAGCCACCTATGCGGCACGGAAAACAATACTCAAATGCAGACTGAGAATACTGCCAGCACAAGACTACGAGGCAGCGAAAAACTCAGCCGGAGGGAGTGGAAAGTGCACCCTGGAAGGATGTGGACACAAAGAAGTGGACTACGCGAAAGGCTTCCTCATGAGAGTAGGGCACGCCCTAGGTGGATGCAACAACCCACAAATGCGGGGAATGTTCTCGGACAGGGCAGACGCCCACGCGGACGAACTGAAACACATACTTGACCACCATAGAAAAGGGGGGTGCAAAGTCCTCGCCTACACCGGAAAAAAGAGGGACCCAGGAGTTAAGCCCAGAGTACTCCCAAATTACATACTCACCAGAGGGCAATGCCGACACGACGGAAAGGACAACCCAGGCAGGAACGATGGCCCCGACACCATACCGAGCTTTGTGGACATAGTCATGATAGAGGGCCTAGAAGACCTAGAGGACGGGTGGGAATGCACACAACAGGAAGCACCAACGAGAGTCAAAAACCTACACCTCATTGAGGTGGCCCACACTGACGACGAAAAATGGGGGCCCAAGCTCTTAGAAAAATACAAGAAATATGGACCACTGCTACAGCTACTACGTAGACGCGGATTCCGTGCCATGCTCCATGTCTTCGCGGTGGGCAGGACGGGAACGGTGTACAAACACAACCAAGACATACTCGAGCAACTTGGACTCAACAGAAAAGAGGCCACGCAGGCACTACAAAGGATACACGACCTGACAGTAAACTATGCACACAGCACCTACCAACTATACAGAAGACTCAGACAAGAAAAGCAAGAGGATGAAAGAGATGAGAACCACCCAGTGTAAATTGTCCCATTAAGGCCGCCACTTGTGGCGGTCCGGCCCAGAGTAGGGCCGGGGAAATTAATTTACTCATACGCCCGACGGGCGTGGTTTTTTCTTTTTCTTTTTCTTTAAACCCGACACATCACTTCCTCGTTGCGCAATAACAACCTCATCTCTTAACTTGTGTTTTAACCCCTTAGCTGCGACACGTTGAGAATTCTCAACAAGGCCTCGAAAATGAGAGCGTGGCTTACCATGAAACTGCATATGCGCGGTTGGCGCATCGAATATTGTAAGGTTTGTGGGTGCACTCATGATATATGGCTACAGGTTAACCAATAGTATAGCACATATACTAGTGCGATATATCTCTCACGTGTTAGTATTTCCAAACCCAAATTTGTCTATTTGTGTCATTTTGCGCTTAAATTTGGCTTTGAAAAGTAGCTAACCAAGCCATAAACATCCCGTATTGGTAAGCATATACGTGGCCATGTGGAAATATACGATAGAAATGGATCCCAACGCCAGTCTCGCATGCAACATGGGGTATTATATCACCACATAGTCTCATTTTATGAGCAAAATCACCTGAGTTTTAGCTTAAGTATGGAAAACATTTCTCAAGTGAGGAAAACATTTGAATCCAAGTGTTTTTTCGGTTTTTTTTGGCCATTTTTGGTATTTTTTGGCACATTTGGCGGTATTAATGCGTACTATGGATTAGGGATAGTCTAACATGTTAATTTCCGCGATATTTTACCATGATACAGGTCAATAAGACTGCAGTCACGCATCGTACACAAGACGTATGCGTAATTTCTATGCTCAAAATACTCAAAATTTTGGTTGGATAATCCATATATCTCGAGATATACGATAGATATAGCTATACCATGATTCGTTGTGGCTTATTTGATGGTCTCCTATAACATACATGATGTCGTATGCGTGCATGCGGCCACGATCACGCAATACTTTGAATTGCCCCCAAACCACATATTTTTGCAAAAAATTCCAACCGCAACTAAGGTGTTAAAACAATCGCATTTCTATCCGACGAGTCTTTATCCAAGTTGTAACTCGGCAAATCCAACATTGCATTTTGAAAACGTTGTGGGCTTTCCTTCTTAAATGCATATGTTATGTTATGAGCGCGCTTTGGAATGAGCGCGCCAGGCGCGCTCATGATCATCACAAGCGCGCCGATTAGCGCGCTTGTGCTAAACTGTTTCTGGCACAAGCGCGCCAGGCGCGCTCATGCTAAAAATCGGCGCTCATATGCGCGCGGCGCGCTCATAACGTAACATATATATCCTCTTTCGTGAACGATCCGCCTATTGGATGACGGTCATCGGCTCATCGCCGATGACGGGGGGAATTCCGGCGACCAACATCAACATCCAACAGCACTCCATTGAACACCTTATTTCAGCACATTCCGATTCGCATTCGTATCATTCCATTCGATTGCAAGACGATACTGTGTCACTCTGGGGGCCAGAGCCTCCCGACTCCCGACCAAAATAGCATCTCAAATCCATAGGGTTTGTAACGTTTTATGTCCCGCCTGTAATATGCCCAGCTCGATCGCGTCGCGCGCTGCCAACCTCTGGCCCCCAGAGCAGCAAGACGACCACCCGTCTCTCAAAAGTCCTCGACCGACCAGTTAGTTCAAAAGAGCGCTGCGAAATTGAAAGTGTTCAGACTCTTGAATGAAATGCAATATCATACCCCCAGCTCGCTGCTTCTGAATACTTCCAATTCACAGCATGAGAATGACTTCCAATTCACAGCATGAGAATGAGAACTATGTCGCTCTCAATTATCCGACATCATTGCCACGCGTAAACCAGCAATCTTGGGTACTACGCCTTTGGACCAGCGTAGTGATCCTTTGAACCTCGTTCCTGATGCTAGACCGGTCGCGAGCTCCTCTGCGGGGATCCGTCTCCAGATCACATGCCCGCTACGTAAATAAACGTGCTGGTCCCTCCTCGTCGACTGCTCTCTGGTTCGTGCTCCGTGCTCAACTAAACGCGCTCTTTGACCTCGCCAAATGGCTCACTTTCCGCGCGGTCCAAGTCACGCACATCCTTTTTTCCGCACTTCGTCAAGTTACAAGCCCGGCAACCTGGTGAGTTTCATTTTTCATAGAGCGAAATCTTATGGCAGACCAAGTATGTAAAATAACAGTGCCCGCACGAATGCCGCGGGAGGCTGCCCAGCAGGAGCGGCTCGTAGTCCCATCGATGTGCTTATCGCTTCATGTTTCGCCCTTTTATTGGTTTGACAACTTCGCAGCCGTTGTGACTGGAGCTTGCAACTCACCTTGCTTCCCCTGCAGGCTCTACGCTGCGCTCACTACGTCCGTTCTGGTATTGATGTCGGGGCCGGGGGATCAAATGCCTCTTGGTAGACCTCCCTTTCCGCGCTTCTACTAGCCAGGCAGCGCATCTGGCGCCACGCCTGAGCTTGCCTATACTACGCTCCCAAAGCAATCATGCCCCCCATGTCGCTCCCGCTTGCTCAGGAGGCGCCGTTCCTGCTCCACGAATGTGTCACCTCGGCGCGCCCTCGGGGTGGCACCGTTTCTGCCTCGCCAAGTTGTTACTGCCGCGTGCTCTCGGGAAGTTCTATTTCTACCTTGCGAAGGTTTCGCTGAGACCCGCTCTGGACGTGGCAGGTTACGTTCGCACATTGGGGAGTCTATCAATGACCTGGGATCAGCTAAAGGTCAGCGCCCAGGAGGGAAATGGACGTCTCGCACGCCGTGGCTCGCCTTCACAAATGTCGGACGTGACACCCGTCGATCGAATCTAAAAGTAGCGCGCGGTGACAGATGGTGGAATGGGACGCGTTGACGTGAACGTGACTCGAAACCTTCTACCTAGGACCGACGGCCGCATGCTTGAGCGGAGCGTCGCCGGCCGCCTGTGCGGGCGCAACGTTACTCGAAACCCCTCCCCACGGAGGTCATCGACCGCCTGGGCGCAGTGTAGCTGGAGGCCACCCAACGGAGGTTGCTGGCCGCCTGGGTGGCCGCAGTGTTACTAGAAGCTCTGAACACGCCAGGGCTGCCGCGGCTAGAAGCTTCGGACATGCCAGGGCTGCCATGGCTAGAAGCTTCGGACATGCCAGGGCTGCCGTGGCTAGAACCTCCGAACACGCCAGGGCTGCCGCGGCTAGAAGCTTCGGACATGCCAGGGCTGCCGCGGCTAGAAGCTCCGAACACGCCAGGGCTGCCGCGGCTAGAAGCTTCGGATATGCCAGGGCTGCCGCGGCTAGAAGCTCCGAACACGCCAGGGCTGCGGCGGCTAGAAGCTTCGGATATGCCAGGGCTGCCGCGGCTAGAAGCTCCGAACACGCCAGGGCGGCCGCGGCTAGAAGCTTTGGACATGCCAGGGCTGCCGCGGCTAGAAGCTTCGGATATGCCAGGGCTGTCGCGGCTTTGACAGATACGAGAACGCATCTGGCACTTCAGTGGTATTTGCATGCAGACAAGTGTTGAAATCTGGCGCGAGTGTCACCTCGATTTAGGCAGCCGTGAACTTCTAGATGTGCGTTTTCATCAAGTGCACATTCCAACGCCATTGGCACCTACCAATCCCAAGTTGTCGACGATATGCGTGTATTGCCACGCCAACCTCGGCGCCGTCTGCACAGCGCCCTGCCTTTTTGAAACCTTGCCGCCGGCGCCGTCTGCACAGCGCCCTGCCTTTTTGAAACCTTGCCCTGAATTTTGAAAGTGCCTTGGTGCGATGGGCATCGCTGTGTGGACAGGCTTCGAAGAGTGACGTGGTGCTGAGAAAAAAAGATTTGCTGGGCTTGTCTAAGAGCCAGGTATTCAGAGCTGCCAGATTTACCTGTCAGGGGGAACCCGGTGTGAGGGGGTGAGCTGCCAGATGTAACTGTCCGGGGGGACCCCGGTGTGAGGGGGTGTGCCAGAAGTACCTGTCAGGGGGACCCCGGTGTGAGGGGGTGAGCTGCCAGATTCACCTGTCAGGGGGACCCCGGTGTGAGGGGGTGAGCTGCTCGATATACTCTCGCAGCCCCTCGAGGTTATCCTTTTGCCAGCATGGCTGCCACTCTCACAACCGTCTTCATCCCACAGCGTGTGAAGGCTGCCACGTGTCGTTGAGTTTGCAGTTTGGTAAGGTGTGTAGGTGCAAGTGAGGTGGCCGACGTGCCACGGCTCCACCGACCCATGCCCCTGTGGTAAAAGCTGAGCTTATCGGCAGCCTGCACCCTAGCAGACCCTGACGCATGGAAGCTTCCCTGCAGGAGATGATCTGCTGCGCTTTGGGATCTGCGGGGACCCTGCCTGATGACAAGGGGTTTTGGGGACGGGGGTCCGAATGGCGGTTAGCTTTCCGGCATGGAGGGGGTTGAGCTGCGTGGGGAGAGCAAAAAGCAGCTATCGAGGGGCAAGATGAAGACCCCCTGGAATGTGATTTCAGGTGAGGCGCACACAATCATTGGGTCGCGTACGGTAGGCCAGCGGCATTGAGGGGAAGAGCTCGGCGTGAGGTTGTCATGTAGTGGCGTGGAGGGGGTCATGCGCCTGCCAGTGTTTGCTGACACTTCCTGTACCTGGACTTCCTCCATCGTTGCAGGCCGAGGTATGTCTGAAGATCAGATGATGGATACATTGTAAGTCTACTCTGCTTCACTCTGCTCCCTTCCCCACCCTCCTCTAAA
>LGRX02011392.1:0-19642 GCA_001247695.2 Cymbomonas tetramitiformis
CACTGTTCACACCTCTGAGAAGGCTATTCTCTCTACACACACTTTTCGCCGGTTTTGGAGAAGGCCATTCTCTCTACACACACTTTTTGAGGATCTGAGAAGGCCATTCTCTCTACACACAATTCTTGCGCCTCTGAGAAGGCCTGTTTTTTATCACACACTTTTTGCGGCTCTGAGAAGGCCATTCTCACTACACACACCGTTCGCGACCTACAGACGGCAGCCCCCCCTCAAGAGGCCGTTGTTTTTTCTTCCAGTCGTCTCTGCATACACGTTCCAAAGCCCCCATCACGAGGTCATTCTCTCTACATACATTTTTTACAAACCTCATCACGAGGTCATTCTCTCAATCAACACACGCTGTTCACAGCCCTCGTCCTATCCATACGCAGCATGACACGTTTCGCTCGTTATTCCACACCTAATTATAGAACGATTCTTCGAAAAGCCTAGGGAGTCATGAAATGACTCAGGCAATCAATGAGGTCCAATTCATTCGTCACAAACGTCGCGATACACTGTACGCACATTGGTATAACGGTCGTCCCCACATGCGATCACGTCATTTCTTCGGATTTACGACTACGATTCTTCGACCACTGTTAAGCTATTCTTCGATGTATCGATATATATATATACATATCTCTGTGTGTGTGTGGACTGCAAAGTACAGAAGCACTGCAAATCACTTCACCTTTGCACATGACAAATTTCATGGCATAAAAGTGAATTATTCTGCATATCAACATCTGAGGTTGATCACATTTCTGGGTTTTACTGATTGAAACCCATGGAGGCAAATGCACTCTCTGGTGATATTTAAGATATATCAACTGTAAATGAATTCACAGTTGTGTCAGATCCTAAGATATATTTGGATGTATACAACGAGTATATCAAGTGATATCTCTATGTTCAAATACATCTGGACACTGCTAGATATAATCTGAGCAGTTTGTACGTCCACAACCACCTTTTGTCAATTCATGTATGGTTGCTGATCTGAGTTGGTACATGCATGTGAAGTGATCATCTGTATCAACTGTCAGAATGCAATGTAGATATTGATGTTGCTCCAGCGATAGTGTGTGGAATGACGAGTGGACTGCACCCAACAGTTACCAGCTGTTTAATGGGTGCAGTATCTTGCCTTCGGGTCTGGAGATAACTCCATCCAGCCCTACAGCATCTTGTCTTATCCTGCTCCCTTATCTATCGCAATCACTGACATTTTCCACGCACATGTGTTTGGAAAATGGTATCTATGTATTATGTATAAGATATTGGTATTATACATTGATCATGTACACTTGCTGACTTAGTGTAATGTCAATATATCCATAACATGTACTGACATTAATATTATTGTAAGGACTATGATAAGTACTGTTATATCTAGTTTTATAGTGATGTGCATCTGATGGGATGGTATACACAGTAACTATATATTGTATATGTACTTACTGATTGAGTACACTGAAGTAAATCGATATAAGTTAATCATACAGGTTTGTCTGTATACCACTGGACAGCATATCACAAGTATGATGTATATCAATATTTTTAGTATACTACTGTAATCTTGTACATCTCATCCTGATGAATGATGAGTTGAATGGTAAATTTCACAAGTAGCTCCGATGAGTATCCAACTTGATTATCAGGAGAACATATGTCCAATCCCAAATCCTTCGTCATGGAACAACTGTACTAATTCCTGTTTTAACAATCAAGACTGGCATCTTATACTACTTGGGTTTTGAATATAGCACTGGACTTGCAAGTTCTAGCAATATGTCACAGTAAATAAGTATGTATGACAGTATGCACAGCCGCTATCGTGATCAGGTTGCATGCGTGCATGTCAAGCAATAATGTATGGATGTATATATACCATGCACAGTAGTAGCAAAGTATTTATGCATGTATGCATGTATTACATGTGTATATCTAGCTTGATCACATGTATATCCTGTGCACACAATCAAAGTATGCCATGTGATAGTGATCTGTGATAATAATGATAAGTGTGATAATAATGACCATTCATTCACAATCACAGTATTCATGTGTATGACGATGACGATATCGCACACTCTATCTCTGCACAGCATGTGTGTGTATAACAATGCTGATGTCGCACACAGTATCTCTGCGCAGCATGTATGTGTATAGTTGGGCCTTATTTTATCATGCGTCAATCTGTCGCTGTATGCGCCCACTTGGTGCGATATGGTACGAACATCGAGATTTTGCACACTATGTATGCGCGTGATACGAATTGTGTATGTCGCATGTCGATATGCATGTTGATGCATGCGTCGCACGGTATGAACTATGATCATCGCACATCTGCGTCGCACGGTATGAATTGTGATCATCGCACATCTTTATGTATACTGTACGGGTCGCGCGGTACAATTGCGAATGTCGCTGTCGCTGATGATGAGATTGTGTGCATCTCTGTTGCAGTTGATGAGATTATATGCACTGACGCTCATTTTTCATATGCGCGCTTAATTCTCGCACATCGTACCATACCCTGCGATTATTGACATCATACATATATCGTGCGCACACCTCGACGCAGTATATGCTGAATGTGATTTATGTCGCGCCGACAATTTTATGCACAATTCCGCTCGGATCGCTGACGATGTATTGAAGCGAAAGCTGTCGTGTATGTGCAGATATTCGACGGTATGTATGCGAACTCAGTCGCGCTGTATACAAATCAATATACGTATATATGTCAATTCTGCTGCACTTGAGTTCTCGTTCTTCGCCTGAGCGGAAGCAATGCCACTGTCACGGTTCTATATGCGAACGTATATTATTCGGGCTGCAGATATTCAATTTTATGCGAGCGCTATCGTATGTGCGCCTCCTGCAACCTGCGAACAATATTAAATATGCTATGTCTATCACTGCACCCACTTGGGTTCTCGAGTATCGTGCCTTGACGACTTTTAGAATACCACTGATACGGCTGTAGATACAAGCGCCGTGAATATATTATCAATATACAAAAGAAACACTGCAAAGTTGGACAGCAATGCAGGTGAACGGATGAGCGGGTTTGTGAGTGCAGTCTCTGTAAGAGGATCTGCTGAAGCACAACGCTTCCTCACTTTTATACCTACGTCACCCATCATCTTAGATGGTACCGCCATTGGGTTGTGAACCCGAGACGTAGGTTGAACGACCAGCATGGTAGTAACGACTAGTTCGTTCATGCTGCACATGCGAGTTCTGCGCATGCTGAAAGCTAAAGATGGTTCTTGGTTTGTTTCCAAGATGTATCTTTACTTTGCCATCTTCGAGTTCAATCATACGAACTCTCGATGACAGGGATGCCTGATGATATGACATAATCATCTGGCGACATGTACAGTCATCGTCGACCGTACTGACGACTGTCATAAATGTATGACGCGACTCGACCTGTACAGTCATGATCGACCATACTGTCGACTGTCATAATAATATATGACATGACCGACTGTCATAATAATATATGACATGACATGACATGGTATGACATGTATGACACGTATGACATGTATGACACATATGTCATCGGTCATAACCCTGACATAACATGTCATACAAATAATAAAAAATGTGGCATTATCGATCTATCAACATTACTCAAAGGTGTTTCAACGGGATAATGTGATGAACCATATTGTAGTGGCCAAACATCAAAAGGTAGCATACAAATAGAATACTCGAAATCATGCGGAAAGAGCATTAATACGGAAGATTAACGGCTCGATACCATCCCCTATGAATCAACATCTAGATCGGCCAAGTCACAATATGGTGATTTGGCCCATTTATTTGTACAAACAAATGGTTGGAGTGCGTAAGTCGTGAAAACTGATGAAGTTTTCTATATACTTTGTTGAATTTGGATAGAGTGCGCTAAAGTTATGTAGTTTTGAATGATTTTGGTGCCAGACTTTTGCAGCTCACTGAAAACCTGGCAGTTTTCAGGACGTTTACCTCCATAACTTGAGCTCGGGTCAATGTCTGGGCATGTGTTGAGCAGAACTTCTGTTTGTTTGGCCCTCCCGCTGAAGCCCCTGAAGTGGTGTGCACTTTGGAGGACATCGATTTGGAGGCCTGCCGAGTCATGCCAGAGCTTATGGACCCCACAGAGTTACAAACCCTAAATGTTCATTTTCGTCCATAAGCTCTGGGGACAAGAGTAATGTTGTGTCACATGTGGGCGGGGCCTTGCTGTTTAGCCGGAACAATGTACCGGGGGTGGGGGGAGTGATCTGAATCGTTTTGCCGCCGCGCGCTTGTTGTGATGTGACGCCTCGGGCTCCGCAACGCTAAGCCGCCGCTTGAGTCATGGGATGGACCACTAGACGTGACGCCTTCCTAAATGGTCCTGCTAGAGTCGAGAACCATGACCCTTTCAAAACCACACTTAGCCGAATTACCGTGAGATCTCAGAAGAAGAAGTTGTTGAAAGAGCAAACATGTTTTTTCTTAACCTCCAATGAATGATTATCATCGTCACCCCTTCTCCTCACTAAGATGAATACTTGGTGAACACCTCCCCCCTCCCCCCTTTTCCTCTTGGTAGAAGGGTCCCCCCCTCCTACCTTTACTCGCCCTCCACCCCCACACCCCGCCCCTCCACCCCGCCCCTCCTCCGACTCGCTTCCCGCCCCTTTTTTCCATCACACACGCAGCCTCGCTCCACCTCCACCTCCTCTATTGTCGGTTTCTCCGCCGGCACGACCTTTTAGGTTTTAGCGCTCTGCGTAGTTTTGCCTTGCCGCCTTTTCCTAGGTTGTTATGACCTAGATGAGCCTCTCGGGGCGCGCTATGAGGATGTCTCCAGCTCCCTCTGTTTTTCAGTTGCCTGCTTGCAGGATTACAACGGACTCATGACTTTGTCATTATTCTCAGCGTAAATGTTATATTATCATTATTATGGACCACTTTGATCCCCCGCCATAAGGGGGGAGTAGATCATCCTTTTATCACCCCTCCTTGAGGTGCCACGTCAGCAGGCTTTCTCATGGAGGTGACCACTTCAGGGAAGAAGGCTTTCTTTTTTCGAAGCGGCCCGCATTTGAATTTTTTACTAGCCCACTTTCGGCTAGCCCGGCCAATCTTCAAATTTGTCCGCCGCAGGCGCAAAATTTTAATTTTAACTATGGCAAGATCATAAAAATCGCACAATCTTCACGAAAATTTTCATAATCGGAACACTTGAGAGACGGCCCGCATCCAACAACCGAGCGGCCCGCAACCGGCCCGGGCTGACTTCAGACGGCCCCGGGCCGGCCTCTCACGGTAAGCCTTCTTCCCTGGACCACTTTCTGTGGCTACTGCCCGACAGTCCTTGTGGGAGGACCGAAACGGCGTTGGGTCCTCTCACAAGGACCGGTGTTGCGGGAATTCTTTTAGCCGTCCTCTTGACGGTCTTAGTGCCTACCCTTCGGTTTGTAGTATACTTAGGACCTAAACTGAGTGCCCATATGCGCCATCAACCGTATATCGTCATAAAATGACTATATCCAATGCATTTGTAGCATGTACCCTATCATTTTTGAGTTGCAACTTTTGGAGGACGTTCAAAAACATGCCATGCCATTCAAATATTTTTATCCAATAGAATTCCTGGTCAAACAAGCCGCCCAAGTACAAAATTTTATCCTAACATCACACCCAATCATACTTGCAAGATTATACATGTTGGTGACCTCGTATTGGGTGTATATACGCACTCAAATCGACCTTACACCTGTAAAAAACATTTTTGATCCAAGGTTTTCAAATGTTTTTTTGTTACTACGGATACTATGAATGCCAAAAAGTGTTCGGATATGATAGATGTATGATGTGCCACGTCGCATACTTCATGTAAACATGTTTATCGATTTTTAGAATACTTAAGCTTGTCAATATGTGCAGTAGTCTACTCGGAACATTGCTTTGGAATTCGGCGAGAGCAGATTTTTGGATGGCCGATTTTGATGAAATCTAGTTTTTCCGTGGGTGCATGACATTGTGAGGGATATATACCGCAGTATTGTGGATTCCGAAGATGTTGTACATTGTAGAGGGCACGAATAGGCCATGTTGAAGTATTTTTTAAGTGCAGTGGGCACTAGGAAGGCCACTTAGTGAGTGTAGGTGGCTTGGGAACTTCCGGTCCTTGTGGGAGGACCGGCCTTTTTATTTAATTTCGAGCGGTTTCACCCCCACTTCTCAATAACGTAAACCACATCGCTACACCGAGTATTACACCCAACACAAGTTTTTGGATAACTATTGGACACCTAAATATGACCCCAAAGCACTCATATACCAACTATATCGAAAAAACGCGGCATATATCCCAAATTCACTTCGGTCCTTGTGGGAGGACCGGACCTTCGGGTAGTAGCCATCTGCCTCCCCATAAGGGGGGAGTAGTGGTGCACCCCAGTGTTACCCCTTGCCTGGCCGTCACTTCCAGTCCCGACCGGTCACTCCGTCATGTCACGGCTTCCCCAATCCCTAAAGTCAGCCCGTTATTTGTTTTATCTGACTTTTGACTCTCCGGCCACCGTGCCATCTATGGTTTCTTCAATGTAATAATAACAAATATATATCCTATATATATATATATATATATACGTTGTATATATATATATGCTACTTCTGTATTTCATGAGGTTATAGGCCATCCACCTCCTGTGGTATCGGTTTCCTATTTCTTCCGTTCGCTTCGCACCTTGCGACTCTATTCCGACATCGGCCGACATCAAATCCGACACACCGACATCAGCCGTGGTGCATTATTCGCAGCGCCGGCTAAACCGACATTCCGACATCTTTTCCCGACATCTCCCGCCATTTTTTACGCACTCTCGTGTGCGCTAACTCTCCGCTCGACCGCAACTACTTCTATCATTCCCGACATGGTTTCTGCACGACGTGAAGGCCTCGGCTCCGTTGTGCGTGCCGCCCGCACACGACAGGCCGGATCTCCGTCACCTTCGCCCTCGCGGCTCACATAACACCCCTTTTGATGGCCCTCGGCGACGCCGGATCGTGGGGACTTCTTCCCCGCGGTCCAAACCGACATCTATACAATCAAGGCTCGCACAACTTTTGCCTTTTCAACGACCCCGAGTGCCCGACTACTACGCCAGTGGAAGAAGGACGCGAGGAGGAGTACATCGACCAGCTCGCCTACGCTTTTCAGTATGGCAACGACTTGCTCACCTTCCTGAAGTCCACTCACTGGTCTCAAGCTGCCGGCTGGCTACACTCTGGACAACACTACCGCCGACATTGACTTTGCCGCCCTCGTTTCTGGACTGGCCCACGTGCTCTACCCTATCTCCTACCACGAGGCCGCGAAGCTGCTCGACCTGAAGCACGAGCACGAGTGCTATCACGTCACGGTCAACGAGATCCTCTTATGTATCCTACCTCACCCACTTCCTGGGAACGCGCTCTGCGTTTACAGTACCATGAGTGCGGCCGCTCCCATCCTGTCGACGGACGATATGCCCTTCAGCGCCTACGGTCAGGAAAGATATCTTACCCCGATTGGCCGGCCCCGGGCCGAACTGAGTCGCCAACAAACAAAATGAGGCCCGGGCCGAAGAGGGGCCGAAAGAGAAATTGCTTTGGGGCCGAACCAATTTGGCGCAAACTTCTAAAATTTTGATGATTTTTTTCGCGATTTTTGCGTTTTCCCATACTTAAGATTAAAATTTTCGGGCATTTTGTAGTCTGGACCGGGCGGACCGAAGGCGGGCCGAAAGAAATTTTGATTTGGGGCCGTACCAGCTCAACGGAAGATATCTTCCCTGCCTACGGTACGAGGTCGAGGGCGTGCCCGACGCCGATGGCATGCGGTGTTGGACGCAGATGCGGGCGATCATTCGCATCGAGACCGAGGACCCTCCTCCCCAACTTGCAATGATTCGCCGACTTTGTGAGCGACATAAAAAACTCAAGCCGACCTACACCGAGGACGGACGACCTAGCGGTGGTGGGCCCATAACCTAGCGGTATACAACCGGTATACCTCGGAAGTGAATAGCCAGAATATACACGGAAACAGGTTCGGAAACGGATAACTAATAGTTAAGTCAAACTATAGCTGGCAATTTACCGGGTAAAGGATTTTGGCCCTTGGTAATACCGGTAATACTTTGAGTGGTATTACCGAGGTAATACTATTCTGGGATTTTTGGCAATAATTAAAGGGATAAGTTTACATCGGGGGCTGACATTTCATTTTAATCCACATCGGGGGCCGACATCTCATTTTAATCCACATCGGGCGCCTTCATTTTAATCATCGGGGGCCGACATTTGATTTTAATCCACATCGGTGGACATCTCATTTTAATCTACATCGGGGGCCGACATTTGATTTTAATCCACATCGGGGGCTGACACGCCTAAACGTTTCACATCAGGTGTAGACATCTCATTTTAATCCACATCGGGGGTTGACATTGCATAGCATGCGTAAACAGAAGACACACGCAACGATATAATGTAAACGAAACATAATTACGCAAATCCAACCGGTAGATATGTAACTCGTATTACGATGAGCATATCTACCGGTTGGATTTGCGAAATAATGTTTTTTGGTGCCACAAACGACGAAAGAGTGTCTTGTTTGGTGAAATGAAACAGTTTTTCACTGCTGGACACTCCAAAAAACATTATTTCGCGAATCCAACCGGTAGATATTTTCATCGCGATATGATTTACATATCTACCGGTTGGATTTGCAGAATTATGTTTCGTTTACATTATATCCTTACGTTGAAGGTAATGCATACCCCCGATGTGGATTAAAACGAGATGTCTACACCCGATGTGGATTAAAATGAGATGTCGGCCCCCGATGTAGATTAAAATGACATGTCAGCCCCCGATGTGGATTAAAATGACATGTACCCCCGATGTGATTAAATGAAGTGTCTGCCCCCGATGTGGATTAAAAATGAAGCGTCTGCCCCGATGTGGATTAAAATGAGACGTCGGCCCCGATGTGGATTTAAATGAAATGTCGGCCCCCGATGTAGACTTATCCCATAATTAAAACGATCATGGGGCATCACGCACACATCATTATTGGGAGCCATACAAGTGTGCTCCTAGAGGCGTTGATGTATGCGCAATCGATCTAAGAAGGTGGCTAGACCAAATTCGAATGTTGTCGCCACCGAAACGAACAAAAACTTTTTTTCAGAAAGTACAGTACAGACAGCCGCCCCGATTTTGGGGATTGGTTATATGCTGCACTCTCGGGTGCCGTCACCTGCCGTACAAATGTGCTTCTAGAGGCTTTGGTGTATGCGCAATCGATATATGAAGGTCGCTAGACCAAATTCGAATAACGTCGCCACCGAAACGAACAAAAACTACTTCTCAGAAAGTACAGACAGCCGCCCCGATTTTCGGGATTGGTAATACCCTTACCCGGTATTACCAATGGCAAAATTTGGTATTTTGACATGGAGGACGGTCAGAGTGTCCTAAGAAGGGTGAATCCATGACGGATATCTCTCGTGTTGCCACGCAGGGATGTACTCGCGTTGTGAACTCTTTAGACTTCGAGCACGTCTCACCCTCTCACGGAATGGGGATGTTGGAAATCGTCCTGGCGTGACGGCTGAGAAGCCGTCGACTTGATTTTTTTCCCATGGTAAAATGGGCAAAATCGATGGTAATACGGGGGTAATACCCGGTAATACCCATACCCGGTATTACCAATGGTAAAACTTATTGGTAACGTGCGGTAATACCCCCCTGCATTAGGGTAAGGACTTTTTGGGGCAAAGTAATACTTGGTAAAATACTGGTAATACCTATACCTGGTATTACCTTTTGGTAAAATTCGTACCAGCCATAAGTTAAACAGAGTTTAGAGAAATCTAAAACCTCGGTCGGTCGGCCGGTCGGCGCCGGAACTACGTAGTACTGTACGAGTACCGCTACTGTCATAACTACTGCTGACACTACCTCTGAACGGATTTGAGCCAAGGGGGGTCAGGGGCCTGCCTGTCAGGGCCGTCTGGGTCCTAAACACCCGGATCTCGGCACGACCGCGTAGCAGACTCTGGCACATCCTGTCCGAGTCCGCGAAGCAATCACCGTACGTGCCCCACTTTACTTGGTGGTGCTCCGCGAATTGCGGGCGGGCCACGATTTTACTTTTGCCCGCCTTGTCTTGAGTGTCACCGTGGCTTTTCGGGACGAGCGATCCCCTTGCCACACTCTCGCCCAGCCTCCGCCGCTCCTGACACCCCATCCGACGGCTCTGGCTACCGCCCGAAAGGCAACACCCATGACCCCCCCTCCCCTCCCCGCCCCCATCTCGCCCGACCGCTATGGCGCTTCGCGCCCAGAAGTAGTTACTGGCTTGGAGGGGAAGTGGGTGACCGACTGCCCGACTCGCCCGCCACACACTACCATTAGTGGGCACGGGCTTCCCTTGCACCGTCTGTTTCCGCATGTGGAACGTCACGGACGCCCACCCCGACACATGTGGGGCGTGTCCGTACGTGTGCATCGAGGCCTTCGCCAACGACAAACACTTGGTCGCATCTAAGGCGGCTGCGCCCCGTCCGTTGCTCGATGTGACCGCCGCTGCGCTGTCAGCACCGCCGCCCGCGGGAGGCCCGCTTGCTCCGCCGGTGGAGCCAGCGGCAGCCGCAACATTCCACTTGGTGCGCGTCTCTCTCCGCTTGCACACGGAGGTGGTGACGACACGATCGGCACCGTCGACAGCGACGCTCTGGTGGTGCCCGTGGCGGAGGATGCCGCTCCTCCGCTGTCGGTCGACTTCACCGCCCACGCCGCTATCTGTGACGATGAGGGGGGATTTTACCCCGCGTTCCGCTCTTCGCCCATCTAGCTAGACACTGCTCGGCGCTCTCAGTGGTGCTCTAGCGGGCGATCTACCCGAACCCCTAAATTAGAAAGATCGGACTTTAGAATGTAACGTTGCAGCTAGCGCCTATGCATGGATTTGCATCTAGCTGGGTTGAGAAAGGCGGCCCCACTACTGAGCATGCAACTTTTATTACATTCCTTTTCAGTGTGTGTATCTTACCATGCCGGGCCGGCCCGGGGCCATTGGAGCCCCCCAAAAATCACGCCGGGCCGCTGCCGGGCTGCTTATAAAAAATGCGCTGGGCCTATTGCGCTTGAGGGTTTTCCCCACGTTACATCTGCCCAGAATTGTCCGGCCGTTGCCGGGCCCATGCGATTTCGCCAGATACGCAGATGGCTAGAACCCCCGTCTCGCTCGCTAACAATCGGCCCGTTTTTGTTGTCCATCAGAATTTAGATGAAGCCCTACCATGCTGTCGTATGCGAGCCTTTCAGTATCACACGTACACACGATAGACTTTCTAATAAGTCACCGCCCGCACAAAGGCCGATTTCTGCATCATTACGTACGTACGCAACCTATATCGATTCTAACACGCACAATTTAGGTATAAGCCTTAATTTAAAAAAACGCGTCCAGGGCAGGCGCGGGCCGTCGCCGGGCCGTTCGTATTTTTTGTCCGGGCCTGCCGGACCGTTGCCGGGCCATTACGATTTTTTTTGCCGGGCCTATCGATGATATCGGAAGATACACACACTGTTGGAACCTTTTAGCCGCCTGCCCGGATGTACCGGCTGGCCTTGCAGTGACCTCCCGCCTTCGGGGTGAGGTGGTGTCATGGAGGTGACCACTTTCTCCCCCATAAGGGGAGAGCAGTGGTGCACCCCAGTGCCACCCCTTGCCTGGACGTCACTTGCAGTCCCGACCGGTCACTCCGGTGTCACTGCTTCCCCGATCCCTAAAGCCAGCCCGTTATTTGTTTTATTTGACTTTAGACTCTCTTGCACCCGTGTGACCTGTGTTTTCTTCACTGTTGTAATAATAACAAATATATATCCTATAAATAATATAGTATGATTATCATTTCATGAATACTTTCCGAGTTTCAACTTGATCATAAAAACACTGTGTATTTCTAGTCTCTCATCTTAGTCTGTGACATGTTTGGCCGCCCACCTGTGTTTCAGTTTATCTCGGTTGAAATATATATCTCCCACAATATATATGTATATGTATATATATATGTATATGTATGTATGTATGTATGTATATATATATGTATGTATGTATGTATATATATATATATATATGGATATATGGATATATACATATATGATTCTTCTAGAGACGGGTGGAAGCAAACAGCAGAGCAGCCAAGCGGACTAAGACATCTGATAATAAAATACTTAGGGTTTTATGTCAGACGGTCGGTCGGATCGGAAACAGACTGCAAGTGACACCACAGTGAGGGGTGACACATAGAGGGAGGTGACTGCCACTGTGACACAAAGTCACCCCCTTCATGACACCACATCACCCCGAAGGTGCGAAGTCACAGGCAGGATGCAGCAAGTTACCCTAGATCCTAGCTAGCTAATACACAAATGTTACTTGGCCCAGTGAGACCTTTTTTCAGTCTATCTAGAGGCGGATCCCCGCACGGGCGATGGTTAAGTAGCGACTGCAGAGCTAGGATTGCTAGACAAGCTACAGCTGTGCCGATGTACTGCTTGTGATTGAAGTTCTATGCGGTGTCAGCACCACCACCAGAACCCTGAATCTGCGGAACCCAATACTTAGGCGAAGCAAAGGCTGGCCACTGCTCGTCGTCACTGCCGCCGATGAACGCCGCGGGGTTGAGCATCCCGCCGTCAGGCGAGGCGGGTGGCGATGTGTCTTCAGCAGGCTTAGGGTTTGGATGCTCGTGATCGAGAATCTCCTCGGTCCCCCCTCCAGTGGCGGCAGGCGGAGGGGGATCCGGAATGCGGACGGACATCACCGCGGCTGGAGCCTCCTCGGGGGCGGTCGTCACGGAGGCAACAGTGGCGGAAGAAGCACGCGAGGGGGCGGATGGGCGAGGCGGTGTCTTCCTAGCCGAGGATGGAGCCCGGCCATCAGGTGCAAAGCACTCCATGCATGCGTAGGGGCACACTCCATTGGTGTCGGAGTGCGTGTCGGTCAGTGCCTACAGACGGAAACAGGTAACACAGGGAAATCCGGTACCCGGCCATTTGCAGTAAAGACGACGTCGGTGGGTCAACTACCCACTCTCTCTTGGCGGGAAGTGTGGATCGCGCCCCACCAAGTGCGTACATGCGAGGATTGGCGGGGCCCTTGGGCCTGGCACCACCAGATGACGGTGTGTCAGGGTCCGCAGGCGAGTCTGCCGGTGTCGGCGGGGCGGTGAGTACGGCGTGCTTGGACGCGTCCCTCCAGGCTGTGCGGATCCGTAGGCAGAGAGATGCGAATGAGAACGACGCACCACACCGCAATTCACGCAGCACCACCAGGCAACGGTGGGGACGTGTGCGGGGAGACCTTGGCGGAGTCAGCCAAGACGTGCCAGAGGTCCTTGGTGCGTTTGTCGTCGGTGTAGCCGTTGATGTGTTTGCGCTTGTCGCCCAACACTCGAATCGTCGAAAGCTGAGGGGCGGGGTCCAAGGTCTCATCGAGAATGGTGCTGCGAAGCTTGAGCCAGAAGCGGTCGGTGTCGGGGTCGGGGACGCCCTCCACCTCGTACCGCAGGCACTGAAGAATGTACCTGCCGTCCCCAGGGACGTCTCCCTCGCAATGCACGTGGTAGAGGGCCACCGCGTTCCCCCTAAGGACGTGTGGCAACATGGTGTAGAGAAGGTCGTTGATGGTGACGTGGAACGCGTCGTAGTCGTGGTACAGGTCCAAGAGCTTCGCTACCTCCTGGTAGGAGATGGTGAAAAACACATGCCGCAGGCACGCAGCCCAGCCAAGAGAACACTGAAATCGGCTTCGGCCCCCTCGTTGTCGAAAGTGTAGCCCACAGAAAGAAAAAGGGGAAAAAGTAACATACTCCTACCGGAGACATGATGTTAGGAGGTGCACAGCTGTCAAGCCTGCCCCTTTATTTCTACCTATCTACAGATGTCCCAGACAATTATCACTTGCAAAAGTTAAAACCCTCCCTGCAGCCCTGCCTCATAACGGGAGGCTGCAGTTCAGACATGCACCGGGAGTACCAGAACTTCGTGCAATACGCGGGTGAGCACCCGGATCTAACAACGGATACCGACACCCATCACCTTGCATGTGCCTTGTTTAGTAGGAACGGGCGTGGCAGATGCGCCAACCTTATTCGCCCGGTCCGCGTGCAACCATGTTTGTGTGCACCGGCAGGGAATTGCCACACCTACTAACCGTAGGGATGAATGCTACTGCAACCAGGTATATATGTATGCGCTGTTGTTAGTTTGTTGGTGTCATTTCATACGCGGGGAGGATGAGCCGGTTGCCTAACATCTGTAAAAAGCTCGCTGTTGCAGGGACCTACACCATGGAGGACATGCTGAACTTTATCTCGATTTTCAGTCCGATGGTGTTCATGGATGTCCTGAAGAACTTGAATCCGGAGTTGGACAAGGCTTGGTGGACTTTGCGGCGGGCGGTGCTCTACTTTATGCGAGGGCCTGCAATATGATTGTGTGGGGACCTCCAGTCCCGTGCGGAGCCCCGGAAGGAGGCCGGGAAAGAGCTGTGGGCCTTTGCGGTGATTGTGGAACAGCAATGCCCCATGATCATGTTGACGTTGAATCTGCGCATGGCGGTCGTTCACTTGTGCAAGCAAGAGGAGGAAACCGGCGTGGTGAGCAGCACCAACGAGCTCTGGGTCGAGCGTCTCCTGGGCGATAGCAAGCAAGGGGGTGGTGCCAGCCCCGGTCGGAGGTAAGGCGATCGACACGTGCATAGCGAACGCGTATCTCACGAAAGAGGCGGTGGACGACATGGCGTGGAGCTACGAAGGGATCCGCTTCCTTCCGGACATGCTCACGGAGATGGCCATGGCCAAGGGCGGCGAATACCATGATTCTGGGACCACCCGGGCTGACGATTCCTCCAAGGTGTGCCATCTCCTGGACACCGGCCACTATCTCGTCCGCGACGGTGTACCAACCGCTGCGTTAGCAAACGAGGAGGGCGGGGGGTCGTCTGCACCGGGAACTGGTGGGGTGCGTCCGATCCCTTTTTGGCGATCACGCAAGCCCTTCCCTGGATGCAGCCATGGACGTCCTTCGATTCTCGCGCATGCGAAGAGGCGACGAGGACTTCACATCCCGGGTTTACACCCGGGCAAAAACGCGTATCTCCTTCAACGTGGCTTTGAGTACATGCGCGGCCGACGCTTTTGAGTACGGCACCGTGGAGGCTTACTACTTGATCTTTCTGAAGCGTTCCGCCGAGAACTCCGCCGCCAACGACACTGTGTGCCGCCTGGCTATGGTGACCGCCTACCCCACTGTTGAGGACCTTACCATGAACAGCCGGGGCGTGTATGTGTGCAACGAGGCAGAAAAACGTACCCTTCTCCTACCGGTAAGCCGTCTCGAAACCAAGGTCATTATCCATCGCCCACCTGGAAACCGCGTACCTCTACACGCCACTTACCTATGGCCGGGGATGAAAGCGGTACGTTGCAAGAAGCAATAGCGCAAGCTACCTCATCAGCTCCGCGCAGCAATCGAAGGAGGACACCGAACGCCAGCGCAGCTTCATCAGCTCCGTCCAATTGCTCTGTGTAGATAGCGAATGCCTGCTTGCCACATGGAACGTATCTGTTCCAGTGGTACTTTTAGTAGCATCGGCAGTCCCTCTTAGCATGCCACGTGGAACAATCTGGAATTTCTGTTAATAGCTAGTGGTGCTAGTGTTAATAGACATGCCACGTGGAACAATCTGGAATTTCTGTTAATATCTAGTGGTGCTAGTGTTAATGGTCATGACACGTGGACGATCCGGTCAAATCTGTTAATTTATGACCGTTTACAGTCTGCCAAGTGTTAGTATCCGGTAAAACTGTTAATCCGAGTGCCACGTGTATGATTCCTATCAAAAGTGTTAATTTTCTGTTAATATTCCTTACATGTATGTGTAACGATCTCGCGAGGGAGGCCTATTTCAACTCCCTCCGGCACCCCTCCGATTAAGTGTTAACATTCTGTTAAAATTGTGTTAAATTAACATTATGTTAACATTCTGTTAAAATTGTGTTAAATTAACATTATGTTAACATTCTGTTAACATGAATTATATAATTCCTTAACTTTTCCCCAAGCCAATCAATAAGTACCACCGGGATTTCTAACACCACTATTAATAGTTCCTACCCGTTAACACTTGTTAACACATAATTAACGTTTTAACACTTTATTAACAGAAATCCTCAGTGGTGTGTACGCACTCGAAAGGTTCTGAATTTCGGACAGAATAAATCAACGTATCAATAAATATGCCGAAAAGACAGTGCACCCACGATGAAAGTACATTTGACCGAGGTATATGCACCGTGTGTCGCTCTTATGATTCTCGGATGCGAGCGAAACAACGCGCGCGCATCCCAGATCGCAATACGTACATGAGAAGTGCAAGTAGCTTTCATGTGCGTATGCAAGAGACGTACTTGTCCGAAGTTTCCATCGAGACAGATTGGACAGAGCTTATTTTCAAAGACGTTTTCGAAGACAGAGGGCGACAGAGCAGAGCAGTTGCGGAGGCGGAACACAATCGTCAACTGCTCAACAAGTTCAACGTCAAGAACTTCAAAGACTCGAAGAAGATTAAAAGTAGGGCGATAGTTGACTTGTTTGCAGCGGGTTCCGGAATTATGGGACACGTGAAAGAAAGCCTACATACAGAGAGATTTTCAAGAGAAGTGCACTCTGATGTCGGTGGACCACCGAGCTCTGGCAAAGTCAATAAAGGGATGGCAAGCCAAGGACATTTTCGACCCGAAAGACTGGGGGGGGGTGGGTCTTTTAAATGCAATCTACATCTGCGCACCACCCTCGAGTGGAATGAGCGATGCTGCGTTCATTTTCTACGCAGCTGAGTGCAGTGACTTCTGCGCATTTCTTTTGCCAGAGCACTGGCTCGCTGACCGCAGCTATCCATTGCGGAGGGTTTGGTGGGGACAGCAGCAACAGAAGAAAGCTGTTTACATTATCCCGTCAGCGAAAAGCCTAAGTGAAGTACATTCGCAGAGGACAAGACCTATTCGCTGAGAATGGTGTGAAACCTCACAAGTCCACCTTCATAGAGCAACTCTACGAAGATAGAAAAGCGAAGAAGACAGAAAAAAATGCAACGAGCGAGGGCGACCTCCTAGATCTCGCGTTGCAAGATGCTGTAAGCCAAGATGGGCTTTAGATCGATGTATGCTCAGCATGCACAACCTCTGGATGGCACATGCCGAAATAGACCTATCATAGAAAGTAACTTTGAATACAAAATATGATATGCCCTGAATGCTTGAAAATGCGTGTGCGTGCTGTGCGTGTGATATGCGTGATAATGAACTTTGGGTTTCTTGCTTGACTTGTGTAGACATGGGTCGACCACTGTTAAGCACTGTATAAAACGACATAAACTGTACAGAACGACATAATTATGTACAAAAACCACTGGCGCAGCACTGGAATACGAGCGGACTGCCCGCGCCGCCAAACTTGTCCGTCTTCATCGTCACGCATTCGCGCTAGCGACATACGAATTCGTCGCTGCGACGATGACAGCGTTTTTTTTTTTGGAGATTTAAACATTTAATGCCATTAAATTTTGTAATTACTCTCTAAATTCGCCTGCCAGGTCAAAGCATCGCAGCACGAACATTGGTGCATACTTTCGTAGCACGCATATGATTGGTTGAAATTTCAGACCCCGGTGCGATGAGGGTGCGATGGACTGTGAGATGAACGTCTGACCTGAGGTCGGACCTGCGGTCGCAACCAGGTGCGTCCAACATCGATGTAACATGGGACGTCGTTCTCAATGTCGAAATGGTCGCGATAAACAGCCGGTGACCATGCCCGAGTCGGTCATGGTCACCAGGTGCGTTGAACCATTCACTGAAGCACCGTAGTTATGATGTGCGCCGTGGACATTGTGGTGACGGTGTTCCTCTAGACTTTGACACCGAGTAGATCTGCTTCTGGCTCTGGCAGTGCACCACTTTTCTGGTGGTGTGCTGAGATGTGCTTTGACCTCAACATGGTCTTCAATCTGGTTTATGCTTTTACTTTGACATCTACAATTTCTTATCTGGTTTGCTATCACAAAGCTTTTCAGTTGTTTAGCGGGACGCCCTTGCCCGTATGTTTTTGCTCTCGTGCTAGCTAGAGCCTAGAGGGTTTCAATTTGTCTATCAGAATTGCACAGTTGAATTAGCAGTTAGGCCTGTCAACCTGGCTTCTGCCCTAACTTATCTTGACTTATCTGACTTACCTGTCAGTCACCACCCACAGTGCTGGGGTGGTGTGCTGAAATCTGTATATGCAGCCCTGACCGGGAGTCCCGGTGCATGTGGGAGGCAGCTGTAACCCTCCTCACATAACAGACACTGTAACTACTTGTGATGGGACTCATATAAAGCAAGGTTCTATATTATGCCTTATAAGGTCATAGTGAGCTATGTCACTCTTAGGATCTATGTCCAGACTTAATGCATATACTTGCATATAAGAATTAGGTTATATCTTTTGCCATATTGGCTTGTCTTTACTCTTGGGAACTCAACTGTTTCTTTGGCCTTGGCCATTACTTATTCACTCAACTTCCTGAGTTAATCCTAGTCAGCATGGCCAAGTCTCATTAACCTATCAGATGCTTCTACTACAGTATCATGCAGTATGAGGTGTCAGTGCTTCACTATGACACCTTATTACACCGTACACTAGTACTGTGTACTCCCACTAAGGGCGGTCTCTTCCTCAACAGGGGTCTCGGGCGCTAATATCGTAAGGCGCGTATGGCACTGCTAGCATGTATGACACCGTTGAGTCATCCGCGCATGACACAATATGTTGTCCTAGCACAACTCCCCCCCCCTTCACGTGGGAAGCGTCCTCGCGAACATATACGTTACTACTTTGCTCATCGCGTTTGCTCATCTGATTAGCTTGAGGGCTCCACTAAGGTCACATCGCTGGCGCTCCTCACAGCGGCACACTACTCATATCAAGGCAGCTTTCGGTCTTCAATTTCCCGCCATCATGATGGTCATAACACTCGCATCGGCTACCAAGGCTGTCGATAATACGGAACAAAAATCTTTGCAAGTAGGGGACCTCGGTCAAGAGGTCACATATGCTCGTCGTGCAGGCGCACAAACTCAGTTCTCCGTCTACTACGCGTCGTCCGCTTCAACCGTATGCCATAGGTTCACCAGGTCCTCAATTCGCGTGCGTCCAAGAGTGCCCCTCGCCAGCGGCTGGGCCACGTCCTCACCATCAAAGAAATGGCTAGCGTGGCGGTGCGCTCGGCGCGCTCTCTTCCCCCCCAAAAGAAAAGCGGTCCACGCCTGGACGCTTTCTCCTGGCGCCGTGGGGAAGGGCGCGGGCGAGCACCTCTCGTGCTCACCCTGTAGCGACACGAGCACAAGGGCGGCGCCCCTTGTCTGCGTGTGGCGAGGCGTCCCATCGCTGGGCGCCATCTCGCCCGGAGCGTCGGCCACACAGGCCTCAGCAGCGACCCTCACGTGGGTGCTGCGCTCCGCGCTCGTCGCCGGGGCACGCG
>LGRX02011393.1:0-22122 GCA_001247695.2 Cymbomonas tetramitiformis
TATATCTATATCATGCGTGTGATCATGAAGTGGATGCTGGAAAGGTTGTTCGTGCAGATGTACGGTTGCGATGAATACGGATACTTGGCGGAGTGCACCGCACCCCACGTTTTGAATTCTACCATCCCGGAGGATCTCGATTGGCCGTGCCCCGAAAACTGCTTCACGAATTGCTGCATTAAACCCATCGCAGCGTATTACTCGTGCGTACCCCACATGCAGAAGAGGTTTTTGGGCTGGAAGCGGTATTTTGTAGGGCAGGTGCAAGTATGTTGGTTAGTTCAACCGCTGTAGCTTGTTTTTCCTCGATTCGATGTGTCACTTGCCATCCGTGTCTCGCATCCTTTGCTCCGATCATTCCGATCATTCCATTCTCTTCGTCACAAACTTACCAAGGTCCTTACATTCCGTGGCGCGCCCAAAGTTTGTCGTACGCCTTCGACTTCACTCATCAGCCCTTGGCCGGAATGCCGTTCGAGGATGGATGGGTTCAGGAGCGTGAAGTCTGGGCATTGGTGGTCCCCATCCGAGGTGGCCGTGAAAGCATTGTTTTCCAATTCAAATTTGCTTCATGTCCAGCAGATGTGACTGACGGTAGCGATCAATGCTTCCATGCCACCAGCCTCTCACAACAGATACGCATGCGCAACTGCAGCTGTGGCTGATGCGAGGGTCACCTTGAGACGCATTTGATCTGGTCGCCTCTTCCATTGATGACACTCGGCTGCGGGTTGCAGCTCCCTCTTCTACCATTTTGGCCTCGTGGTCACCGTGGGTTTCGTGGGCCTCTCACTCTTTGTCGGCGTGCTCACGACTGCGATGGACGAATGCACTGCGTATGTGCCTCCCCCCCCATCTCTCACTCTTTGTCGGCGTACTCACGACTGCGATGGACGAATGCACTGCGCATGCGCCTTGTGTGGTGATGTGACCCGTCCTGTCAACATCCGGCCGACAGACACCCGAGCTTACCTGACCGTGCGAGGTGTTTGAGTGGTGGAAGAAGGGAGGCTCGGGTGCTGGGATTCGCAGTGAGTGGCGATCCGATGAGAAATTCGAGCGGAAGTTCCGGCTGAATAACTGTGACCAGGCACTGGATGACGCTCAGATTCATCACATCAAGGTGAGAGGACATGTGCGGTCGTAAGACCGCGTTGGTGCCTGGAGCCTCCTTTTGTCGGATCCCGCCTCCATCCTGCCGTAGATATCTGGGAGATCTGCTGCAGCGGTGTGTGCAGATGTTCGAAGGACATTGGTGGAGGTGCTATAAAGGGGGGTAATCTAACACGGACCGCTGAAGGGGGGGAAGCTCCTTCTGGGGGGGGCTTGGATCCGATCAGGCCACCATCACAGGGATCGATGAGCGGCGTTTCTTCATGGAGCGGGCGGAAATGCCTGAATGGACAAAGAAGTACATCAAGCATCCCATGTTGCAAATGTACTTCAAGGCATACCTGCTGAGCACGGTCAAGATAGACTACTTCGTAGAGCAGAACGCCATCTTCAACCACAGCGTCACTGTGGCAATCATAATCGGAGGCATACTCGTTGGAGTTAATACCGACGAGAGTTTGGCCGGGGCATCCTGGCTTGTGGTACGCCCTGCGAGTCCCGCCCGCAGCAAATGCCACGTGGAGTCCACCACAGCGCACAACGCCAGCCAGGGCCGCAGCCAGGGCTGGGCTTGGAGCTGCGCACTTTTCCTAGAAGGGCGCCCCGGGTTGGATGGGCCTCTGTGGTGCTGAACTCGTATCCGATACGATATATATATATATATATGGTACCTGCAGGCACATTCAACGTCGCCATATACGTAACTGAAAGAAAAAAAGCAGAAAAAGACATGCCCTTCGGGCGTCTGAGCATATTCCTTCCTGGCCCTACTCTGGGCCGCTGACCTCTTGCCTTCCGCAGACCTCCAGTAACTCGCTGGGAGGAGGGGATGCTGAACATGATTACGTCCCACCTGGAGGGCCCAAGCTCGGACCCTCCCACCCTGCTTGGAGCAATGTGAAGATTTGTTAAATTGGTCACACTCTCGATGTAACAATGATGGCCGATCGATTAGATTGGTTACGCGCAACACTCTCAATATAACAATGATGGCCGATCGATTAGATTGGTTACGCGCAACCCTCTCGATGTAACAATGTCGGCCGATCGGTTAGATTGGTTACGCACAACCCTCTCGATGTATCGATGATGGCCGATCGATTAGATTGGTTACGCGCAACACTCGATGTAACAATGACGGCCGATCGATTAGATTGGTTATGCGCAACCCTCTCGATGTAACAATGATGGCCGATCAATTAGATTGGTTACGCAACACTCTCGATGTAATGACGGCCGATCGGTTAGATTGGTTACACGCAACCCTCTCGATGTAACAATGATGGCCGATCGATTAGATTGGTTACGCGCAACCCTCTCGATGTATCAATGACGGCCGATCGATTCACTTGGTACCTACAGCAGAAGTTTCGGCCATTTGCTGAAATGGGCCTCCAAGGCTTTCCCTCACATCGGAGTGGATATGCTTTGGAGATGAGATACATTCGTTGCATCTTAAAATCCGAGCATGGCACCCGATTCGAGATTTTATTGAGAATTCATGTTGTCATATGAGAATCCGCCTTCGTCCCTCGGCTCCTCCAAACGCTCGCGGGTCCTCTAAACGCTCGCGGGTCCTCCAAACGCTCGCGGGTCCTCCAAACGCTCGCGGGTCCTCCAAACGCTCGCGGGTCCTCCAAACGCTCGCGGGTCCACCAAACGCCGCGGGTTCTTCAAACGCCGCGGGTCCTCCAAACGCCGCGTCCTCCAAACGCACGCGCGGGTTCTTCAAACGCCAAGGGTCCTCCAAACGCCAAGGTCCGTGACGCACGCGGTCCTTCCAAACGTCGCGGGTCCGTGGCGCACGCGGAAACAATCCAAACGCCGCGGGTCCTTCAAACGTCATGAGCTCTTCAAACGCCAAAGGGGTCCTCCAAACGCCGCGGGTCCTCCAAAACGCACGCGGGTCCACCAAACGCTCGCGGGTCCTCCAAACGCTCGCGGGTCCTCCAAACGCACGCGGGTCCTCCAAACGCTCGCGGGTCCTCCAAACGCTCGCGGGTCCGTGGCGCACTGCGCGGTCTCGTGCGATCCATGCCGACCAAGCAGCCGATCTCAGCCACTGCGATGCACCAAGACGTGGAGCACTCATCTCAGTGTAGGCACAGCTCGCACTGGGCCGCAGTCGAAACAAGTGTGAGTGGTGTGTTGTAATTGTTTGACAAATCTGATGCCCATGATTCAGATCCTGCAAAGAAGAAAGGTTCTTGGGATAAGTAGGACCATGGCGCTCTGCCCCTACCCCCCGTCCCAATGGCCTCATGGCGTCCTGCAGGGTTCTGAGGCCAACTGGCTGCGAGCCGTTTCAACAAAAGATGAAGATGTCGAGAGAGAGAGTGTGCCGAACGCGGCTAGTTGAGGGTGGTGGGGGTCTAATGTGCCCAGGCATTGGACAACCTGATCATGATCGTCTTTATCGTCGAGCTTCTTCTCAAGATTTATGGCAAAGGGCTCAAGCCCTGGACATACTTCGATAACCTGTGGAACTGCTACGACTTTCTGGTTGTCGTGGCGGCCATGATTCCCCCAGAAGCGATGGGCTCCACGAGCGCGGTACCTTCCTCCCCTGACTCTGTGCTCTCTGCTGGGCTCCTCGCTCATGGCACCTCCTCGCTCCTGGGTTCTCACCTCCACACCCCCCTGATTGGCTCTTGGAGCGCTGCACATTCGCCCGCATCGCTCCCACTTACATGCCCCCTTAACGAGCTCGAGGGATCCGCAGCCGAAGGTAGATGCACTGCTGAGGAGCCTCAGCAAGTGCCGTAAAGTGGAGTCTCCTCAGCTCAATCACTAGGGTGTCTGATGGACGTGGGGGCCAATGTGTGCGGGATGCAGGGGGCGAACCCGGCAACATGCCTGCGGCTCTTCCGCCTTGTACGCATCCTGCGAGTGATTCGAAAGTTGAAGCGGCTGCAGGTCATCATCCAGGGAATGGTCCATGGCCTTGGGTCGATGGCGCTGCTGCCGGTGCTGCTCATCATCGTCTACTACATCTTTGCAGTGGTGGGAATCTGGGCGTTCCGCAAGAACGACCCCTGGCACTTCACTGGCATCGGCACTGCGATCGTCACGCTCTTCCGATGCTCCACCTTCGAGGATTGGACGGATGTGATGTACATAAATCAGTACGGCTGCGATGCATACCCGCACGACTCTCTCACTCCAGGCGAAGGTACCAGCAGCCCGCCCCAGCTGCCACCCCATGAGGGACTGCTCGCTCGAGGAGTGGGCGCCGCGCAGCCAGCCCTGGCCGCTGCCACAGGGGGGTTATCACCTCTCACGGCCGCGCGTCGCTTGCTCTGAGCGCTCATCCTGGGTATGACTGGGGTACCCTCATCTTTCTCATTCAGCTAGCATCCCCAAAACTTAGATGTCTTTGCTCTTGCGGCTCGTGCTGCGTGTGCTGCTCCGGAAGAGCACCAAGGCAAGAACACCAAGGTTTCTTTTGCACACGGATCATTGCCAAAAGGCACACTGCCTGCCCCGAAGGGCATCCATTACACAAAATTAGCTTTTGTCTGACCGGTGCTGTCTAAGCTACCAGCCAGACTTACCAGAGTTAGTGAAAGTCTATTTTGATGGATGTATTTCTTTGAAATAAACCTCTGCAAAGTGAACAGAGATTCCTGGGTTGGGTGGGTAGGGAAGGCAAAAGAACAGAGCTGAAGCCGATGTAGCTTCACGGGCTTTTTGTCTAGTTTCTGTGCCTACTACACGTGACACGAACCGTCACTAGAGCTGCAAAGCATGACACGGGTCATTTGATCTACACGTGGCAGAAACCACTAAAATTCCACTGTGCTCCAATTTAAACATTTCTTTTGCACACGGATCATTGCCATGTCTTCAGAGATATGTGCCGGCACTCTCTTACTCCATCGGTGCTGCTGGCTGCTGCCATCCCGGTGTTAGCCACCCGAAGTAGTAGACCATGTCGGCGACTGCTGTGGGGTCGATGTAGGCGTGTACTGCCGAAGACAGTTGCACCCACCCCCCGAAGAAGCATACTTTTTCCACCACTACTCCCACTGCACGTGAGCATGTAGTGGCACCCTTACGGGTGCTGTGGGCTGTGTAATGCCCTCCTTCCAGAGGGACACACCCCACGTGCCCTAGGGCACAAGCAATCCACTCGTTCGCATCAACGTTCTTGAACTGCTTCTTTTTGTCACACGGCAGCCTCCAGTAGCTGGCCGTGTCCGCTGCTTTTGCTGTACTCGTCGTAGCAGCCTGCAGCCAGTCTTCATCCCGAGTCTGCTCCCACCGATCGAGCAGCTCGTGCAGCTCTGCCACCCCCTCCCGTGGGATGCAGAGCCTCCTCTTACACAAGAGGTGGTTCGTGCCTTTCTCCTTCTCGAGCACGATCGAGAGTCCGTTGCTGTCCCTCAGCAAGCTCTCCCGCAGCATCGCCGTGCCTGTCTGCGGTCTGCCGAACGTCACAAACGCCACAACCACGTACACACAAGCACGGAGGAGTGTCCGTTGTTCTTCAGTCGTTGTTCTTCCAGTGCCCCTCGTAGTTGTCGGCTGTCGATTTCTCCAGCGTCGCTGCCTGCATCGCTGCTGCTGTGTCGGAGTGCTGGTTGTTCCCCAGCTTCTCCGTTGAGTGTCTCAGCAGCACAGTCTTCCACGGAGTCGCTGTCACCTTCTGCTGCGGATCTTCTTCTTCATTTTCTGAGGGAAATACTCGATATTTCTCCTCCTTCAACACGACGTTCTCCTCGTCGCCGTCGTCGCATTGGATCTTTGTTCTTCCATCTTCACCTGTGGCACCCACGATCCCGGGGCACCACGCCTGGTCCTCCGGCCAACATACCTCTATTTTGCAACCGGGTCTCACCTCTTCTTCTGACTTGTTGATCTCCTCGTCGCCTTGTCCTGCCCCCACACCCCCCGCTCTCAAGTGAACCCTCACTGGGAGCTTGGGATGTGAAACAAGACTGCGGCCCAGCTGGAGGCTCCGAGCAGCTCGGACCCTCCCAGCCTGCTGGGAGTGAAGAGGTACCTGCGCCGGGGCACGATCACCACCTCCGCAGCCAGCGCCTCCAGCTCTCGGAACCACGATTGCCCCGGCCAGTACGGTGCCACCACCGTCGCTGCTGCTCCTTCTTCTCGCAGCTTGTGAGCCACCTCGTCGAGCAGGCCCCACGGAGGATTCACCCAATTGTGCTCCCCCCGCCAATCATTACGCCAGCGAGTCCACCCCCTCGCAGCCCGGGTCGTGCCAGGCACTGTAGTACCTCGGCAGCTGGGCCGAGATCTCGGAGGCGAAGCGGTCCACGGAGTGCTCGCCCCACTGCTCCTCGGCGTACTTGAACCACTTCTTGTTGATCCTCCAGTCGTCGAGGTCCTTGTCTCGCGACAGCCGATCCGCCCACTCGTTGGCCTCGCTGCGGATGTACCTCGCCTGCAACTCGATGTCGTGTAAGTCGAGGAGCAACCAGAGCTTCCGCATACGTCGCATCAGCTCCGGGTTTCGTGACGTGAAGTGCGAGAGCATCGCCACCACCGCCTGGTTGTCGCAGTACAACCGTACTACCTTCCCCTCTAGCTCGGAGAGGAACGATCTGACCGTCTTGTAGACCGCTTCGAGCTCGTGGTGGGTGATGTGCAGCTTCTGAAGCTCGTCGTTCCAGAACCCGCGTGCTTCCTTCTTCAGGTTCAGCACCCCTCCCCACGCAAACAGGGAGGAGTCGGTGTGCAGCTTCGCCCTCGTCGGACTCCGCCAGATCTTGCGCCCATTCCACCGACTCGTCGCCGGTAACTTGGCCCACCATCGTAGGTCTCCCCAGGCTTGCCTCGTCAGCTTCACCTTGGATCCCCAACTGTTCTTCTTGCCGAGCACGAAGTAAAGCTCTCGAAGGTACGGCCTCGCCGTCGGGACAGCAAGGTACACCGACTGACAGAGTCCATTGAACCCTGCCAGCTCTCGAGCTTGCACCCAGCGCTGTTCTCGAGTGGCTCGGCAGAGGAGTGCCGTGGCCTTGGAGTGGATCTTCTTGAGTCTTCTTTCCGTCACCCGGAATAAGCCCTCCTCGAAGTCCACCTCGAGCCCCAAGTGCTCCACCAGCTGTGTAGGCTCCCAGTGACCCTTCTTCTCGTTTCGGAATAACCCAAGTCGAGGTAGAAGTTTGCTCACTCGATCCCTCTGCACGAAGGCATCGTCCTGCGTCTTGGTGATCACCATGAAGTCGTCCATGTAGGGCAACACCCTCGCTCCTGCTCGGTCCGAGCCTCGTCGAAGTCCTCCTTCTCGTCGCCTCACCGCCCAGCGTCGTCGTACTTCTTGTCCATCCCTCAGCTTCTTGACTTCGTGCCGATCCTCCCCCGCTTGCGGAGAGCGAATCAGCTCCACGAGCGTCTTCATCAACTTGACAAAGATTCGTGGTGAGTCCGTCCACCCGAAGGGGAGTGCACCGCACTGGTACAGCACCCCCTGGATGTCGAACTGCATGAACTCCTGAAAGTCCGGGTCGATCCCCACTGCGTGGTACCCGTCCTTGAGATCGAAGGTGAAGCACCAGTCGCCCTGACTCGCCAGACTTCGCAGCTTCTTCAGGGTCTCCATTTTGCACTTGGACTTCACGCAGAACTCATTCAGCCACCGGAAGTCCATCACCAATCTCCAAGAGTTCGTGCCTGGCTTGGGCACCAGAAACACCCGCGAAACGTGACGTCTTCGGCGTGCCCGTACCCATGCTCTAGTCTTCAAAGACCTGGCCGTCTCGATGTCCAACTACTCCTGCTGCTGCTGCGTCAGATCCCGCAGAGAGGTCCCGTGGTCGAAGTCGGGTGGTGGGCCTTTCACCCACCGCATCTTCGCTCCTCGAGCGATCCATTGCAGTGCTTCGCTGCTCGCGCCTCCAGCGAGCCATGCTCCTTTCCGACAACGTACATATTCCTGTATCGTACGCTGTTTGACCTGAACCCCCGGAGCGAGAGGGGTTAGGTCAGGTGCCCCAAGGCACATTTAATTCCCCTTCCCACGGGGATTAGCGGCCTTACCGCCCTTACCCGGAGAATTGGGAGGAAGAGCTCGATCTCCTCCACGACCACCTCCAACCCGGTGGTCTCCACGTTGTGCTCGGTTTGCAGCACCAGCCGCCTGCTTCGCCGTCACCGTCATCACGCTCTTGGCCTTGGAGGCGTCGAACTCTGCCAGCCACTTTGTCAGGATTGTGTCCGCCACCACACCCTCAGTGCCTGCGTAGATTTTCTGCTCCATGAAGGCAAGCTTTGCCCTTATAACTTCAGCTCCACCGTGAGCTTCGTTGTCTCCCTCGAGCATCGCCCTGTACCCAATCATGGTGTAGCGGTTACACAACAACCTGTAGACGCCCTTCTTGGTGTTGTGTCCCCGCAGCACCCGATTCCAGAGCTCCTCCAAGAACGGGGTGTACTCAGCTTCGGGCAGGTTCTGCGGCAGGTCCACAGTCGCCTCCTTGTAGACGATTGCGTCGTGGAAGTACGCGAGTGCCGGTCCCAGCACCATCTGCTCGTACTTCATCGAGGAGCTGGACTTCTTCCTCAACGCCGCGTGTGTCTTGTCCCCGTACAGGCCAAACAACTTGGGCATCGTGTCAGTAAGAGTGTCCGGAAGCGGCGGAAAGGGATTCACTGGCGCGTAGGGATAATAAGGAAGGCGTCGCAGCTTCTCGAGCTCTGCGTCACCAGTCGACGTCGTCGCTGATGTGACTTCGTCCTTGGCGGACCGAGCTTTGTCGGCATCGGCCCGCAGAGCACTGAATTGCTCCGTCAGCAGCTGAGCTTGCAGGTCGTGCTGCTTGCTCCCTGCTTGCTGGATCTTCATTGCCGCATCGTGGGCTTCTTGCTGGTGCCACATCTGTTGAAGCAGCAGCTGCACCTCCAGCGAAGGTGCTGGAGGAGATACAGTCTTACCAGGGGTACCTACACCACCCGGTGCAGGCGCAGGGTCCCCTGGTTGCTGACCGTCTGTGCTACCAGTCATTGTGCTGGTGCAGATTCCGGATTGCTTACTTCCACAAGAGTAAGGGATTTAATACTTACAGTGTGCCGCAAAGAAAATATCCCAGAAGGAAATATTTGCGTGGAGTTCTTTTATCGAAGGCAAAAGAACAGAGCTGAAGCCGATGTAGCTTCACGGGCTTTTTGTCTAGTTTCTGTGCCTACTACACGTGACACAAACCGTCACTAGAGCTGCAAAGCATGACACGGGTCATTTCATCTACACATGGCAGAAACCACTAAAATTCCACTGTGCTCCAATTTAAACAGAAGAGCCTTTTGAGGGTGCCGCTCACCACTCGAAGCGGGGATCCTGAGGTCCGCATCGAGAGACCAAATCTGAGCGTGCAAGCTTCCTAGCGCCCGAGATATGTTGTATGCAGCAACATATTTTGGCGTCATGGTTCAGATGTTTCTAATCTCTTCATCGATTAACACCGCCGACGGAGGTTTTCCGCGGTGTCAACACGTGCGGAAAGCGAGAGGGCTTACTGAAAGTATGCACGCGGGTTTCGATAGCGGCTCAGATGTCACTGCGATTCGATCTAGCGACCGATAAAGACTGTAGCATGTATAAAAGCATCTGAGAACTTGACTGTGCTTAATGTGAGGTTTCATTAAGTCATAAAGACGCTGTATGTTGTGGCGTTGTCGCGTGATGAAGTGCCCCCGGCAGATGTTAAAGTCCTTCTCGCACCACCGATTCTTAAACTGCACAGTCATCCGGCTGCTTCTGGCCATCGATTCTTAACCTGCGCTATTATCCGGCTGCTTCTGGCCATCGATTCTTAACCCGCGCTGTCATCCGGCTGCTTCTGGCCCCTCGGTGTTGATTGGGCTCCCAGCGTGTGCACACCATCCTGGCTTGGCGATCTCGGTGGAGGAGCCCGACGCAGACAGGCGGGCGGCCTGCAATGGGGCTCTGTTTGAATCCTGGGCTAGACTTGAGATGCTCCCAGGCACTGACGAGGCACGCGGCCTGGTGCAGGTTACGCATCGGCGACCGGCGGGGCGGAGTGCAAGGAGCCATACGCCTATCCATATTCGTCGGTGTCGTATTTCGTGCTAATGGTGGTGGCAACCAACTTTGTGCTGCTCAGCCTGTTCATCGGCGTGGTCACAACCGGCATGGCAGAGGCTAATGCCACCTTTGAGCACAGCAATGAGCTCTGGCGCAAATGCTCCGTCATCATCGAGATCTTCCAGCTCAGCAATGAGGTCCGCTGCCCGGCGCATGCTGCAACGGGTGTCCGTCTTCCCCATCCACACCAACGCCTGATAGCATGCCTCTCCTCACCGCGCCGGTCCGCCTCTCCTGTTGGTGCCTTCTCATCTCACACATCTCACTCCCGGCGCCGGATGGAATGTCAGGTCGCCAACGGGTACAACAGCGTGTTTTCGATCATAGACGACGAGGAATGTCACAGGTGGCCATCCCACGCATCCCCAAGCTGCTGCTTCTCTCCCCTCGTTGCCCGAGCACAATTTGCTGCTCGAGCGCAAAATTTCCCCATAGCCTTCTATGCTCGCAAGTGTGCTACTGGCCCGCATCATCATGTGCCGCTTCCCCACCCGAATGCTTCTCCCAGTGTATATCCCCGCAGTCTCTTGATTTCTCTCTCCCTTTTGCATAAAGGCGTTGTTGTTCGTACCAATGAGCTTCGAGATCCCGCATGTGTGCCGTCCATCGCTGAACTGATGTGTTGAGGGGTGGCGGCCTGATCTCGGTACGGTGTCCAGTATCTTCACCCAGGAGTTTCTCTGCATGCTTCAAGAGGTGTTCAATTACGACATCACGGAGGTACGAAACACATTGCCCAATATGCTCATGGCTCGCAATTTCACAGCGCTCGATGGCAGTCGGCACATTGGCTCCTTTTTACCGTCTGCCTGCCTGTGGACGGGCGCCTGCCGTTACCAGATTGCATGTTGGTGGTGATGGCTCCCGCGATGCCGCCTCCTGGTGCGCTGCGCAGGCGGAGCTCGGAGAGCAAATGGCCTACATCGACAATGACAATGATGGCACGATCACATTCGTTGAGTTCCTGATGGTGGTGTGTGCACTCGAGGGCTTCGAAATTTCGACTGTCAGCCTGAGCCTGGTGCGTCCCCAATGCGTGGCGGCACTCGCTCGCGCCCGGGCGAAAGGGTCCCGCTTCTCGGATCAGGGCGAAAGGGTCCCGCTTCTCAGATCAGGGCGGCACTCGCTCGCGCCCGGGCGAAAGGGTCCCGCTTCTCGGATCAGGGCGGCTTGATCACCAAGAAGTGCTCTTTTGAGTCGACCGCCAGCTGGTGACGCGATAATTTGCATCAGATACCGACGACGTGCCCCTACAGGGGTGCTCCTCACCATTTGCGGATGTTGATGGGTGGCGCTGGGGAGGCCTGCAGTCCGAGAAGGACATGGAGCAGGTGCTGATCTCTGAAACAACCGCGAGGGCTAAGCACATTATGGAGCTGAAGGAGTTCATCAAGAGCATCAAGAATCTGCAAAAGTGGAAGAATAAGCTGATGGCAGAGAATAAGATCCGCATTGACACAAACAACGAATTCCAATCAAGCAAGAATAACACCCTCCTGGTCAACTTTGCAGAGGAGGTTGTGGATCACCCTGAGGCGAAGATCGTTACGATCGGTGAGGGCCAGGCACTGCAAACCCCACGGGTCAAGGTGCCTCGCACATGGAAATGTGACGGCTGTCGAGCCTGCAGAGATGGCGGTATCCCACATTTTATTGGGGGAGAGTGTAGGCGCAGAAGACGAATGCATATGCTTCTGGCGCAGCCTCCCGAGTGTTTCGTGAATCCAAATCGCCTGCGAGATGAGTGGCATGAATCATCCATTGTCTTGATGAGTCTACTGACTTTCTGGACACTGGAGGGGCACGTGCATGGGCAGCTGCTGACCGTGCTGGCGACGAGGAGGATAGTGAAGCTGATGAAAGTGAATTCAAGGTGTATCCGGATGAGATGCCCGAGGAGAAAGTCCACCCGCTTCCTCAAGATCTATTGCCGGACTCGTCTTCGGATCAGCCAGATCCTCCTCCAGGTCCATTAGGTTCACCCATGAAGGAGGGCGTAGATGCAGGGAGTACGCGGGCCCCGGCAAGGATAGAGGATACAGCGGATCCAGAGGAAGGCGGAGGGGGGATCTCCCACCGAGAGCGGGAGCAGGTGTACAGCGTGGATAAGGGCGAGTCCATATTCATATCAGACAACATTGATGCGGCTGAGGGAGGAGATTACAATGGAGCGTTGGAGAATGACAGCAAGGTGGAAGAGGCAGCTGAAGGTCCGTCCTGTGGCTATGAATCGTGCGTCTGGGGATGAGGGAGGTCTGAAGGAAGGCAGCCTTGGACATGTTTCATGAGTCAGGGGTGATTGTTGGGGGAACATTTAACGATTTGTGGCTACAGAAACTATTCATGATGCTGAGGTCTCGATGTCCATTTCTCACAGCGCTTTGGCTTGCTTGGTGTGCATCAGTCTAATCGGTTCATGGTTGTGTGCGGGATCCGCTGACAATGCAGTTGCGAAAAATGTCAGTACAAAGAAGTTGACCTTCGAAGATATCCCAGCACCAAAACCCAATGACGAGTTTCGCAGGAAATTAGAGGAGGCAAAGAGACAAATGAATGATGACCAATAAGTACTGTGGGCAAACAGCCTTTGTTGCACAGTTTAGATTGGCGGCAGAGTCACATGAGGTATGTAGACAAGGTGATAGATATGAAATGTGGTGATTCCGTCGCATACTAGATAGGCTCCCGAATTGTTGAGCATTTTGGTAAGCACGTTTGATCATCCTTGTAATGTGAGGCGCGGGGGGGGGGAGTATGATGCCACTGGCGCCAGCTTCATTTGTTAACATGTGCTTTTGATACTTAGGGCTTCCGTGTGCTGTTGTATTTAGAAAAGCGCTCGAGTTTAGGAAAGTTGCAATTTGTTGTTCGGCCTTGCCCTGTTGCATAGATGTCATTTTTGCTAGGTGCATGTGCTTTGCAATTTACAAAATATGTTGTCCGCGGTTTCGCAAATTGTAGAGCGATTACCACATCTGGGTGAATGTTGATGTAATTTTCTTGGGTTTATTTCAGTATGAGCGTATATAAACATGTATTGTAGAGCGGAGATTTTCGACCTATTGGTTGCAGCGGATGGTGGTTGCCTTGCACGGCTCCCAGGGCTATGGAATTGTTTGCAGGGCTAAAAGCCATTTCTGCTAACGCTTCCCTCATCCAATGCGCAGGCTCGCTTTCAAGCGAGCGTTCGGATGAGCTCGGGACCTTTGGCCCGGTTTAGGAAGGCCCACTTTTGAAGACAGGTTCCGAAACCCGTAATTTGGTTTGGGAACCTTCCGAAACTGGTTTCGGAAGATTCCGAGAGTGTATCTACATTGTCGAAAGTGAAACCGGTTGGAGTATTCGGCATATGATATATGAAATTAAAGGTCTCGACGAGCCCAATAAGATGCCATTATGGAATCAATACTGAGACCGACGCCCACTTTCGGAAGCCAAAACAACCGTTGGATGGGTTTCGGAAGTTTACGAAAGGGGTTTGGGAAAGCCTCCGAAACCCCCTTTAATATGCAAATGCTCTCTTGGATAGGCTGAAATGGTGTCGCAAACGCGTGCACATGATGGGACGAATACTGCCGGACCCGAGTAATCTTAACACTCGCGGGTAAACATAAACTCGTCTTTAACATTCACTTGTGTCGGTAATTATCCAGGCAATCTTAACACAGCACAAGATCGTAGAGCTATAAATATTTTGAAATTCAGATATTCTGAGATCGAACACTAAGCTCTTATATGCAAGCCCAGATTTCCAACATACAATGGCATGAAAGATACGGGGGTCTGCCACCATGAAACGGTTTAACGGGAAACTTAGAATGCCGACCAATTATGAAGCCGCGATCAAAATGTATTGCGATTGTGACCTGGAACTTTAAGTTTCACTTTTACGAGGATTGTCCCATTTCTCCCGGCTGAAAGCGCTTGGACAGAACGCAAACGCCCCTCCGATTGGGGTGTCCGGTGTGTCCACGCATTTAGTCGTCAGAATGGAGTGCAATTAAAATTAATGGGTTCAATGTGCAATGCGCGTAGGCAAATGCCATATATGGTGGAATGCGCGTAGGCAAATGGTTTTAATGTGGAATGCGCGCAGGCAAATGATTTTAATGCGGAATGCGCGCAGGCAAATGATTTTAATGGTGGAATGCGCATAGGCAAATGATTTTAATGGCGATTTGACCGTAGGCAACTGAATTTGATATGCGATAATCCGTAGACATACCGTCGCGTGAACAAGCTTTAACTCCACTGTCGACACGGCCGTCTAAATTGGTAGGCAATTTAATTTAGATTATTTCTCTCTGATTTTAGATTAACCCATTTTGCATGTTGATTTTAGATTAAGTTTTTTTGATGTCATCTGGCTATTACCGGTGCATGCATCCATGACGCTGTACTGTACCTGTTGAGCTATCGCCATGCCATGCGAAATATTACACTGAAGAGTTGTCTTGCCGTGATGTCCATATGTCCGAATGGAACCAAAAACCGTCCGATTTTAATCGAACGGTTTTTGGTTCCATTCGGAAAGATACTGCCGTGAATCTAAAAGTCACGGCCGTGAATAACGACTCTTTCCGCATAATGACTTTTATTATTTGCCATCTTTGCCACAATAGACACTCACGGCGTGTTCTGCTTGAAAACAAGTAAGTAACTTGAAGCCTTGATGTGCCAGGGGGCACGATAGACTGTCAATTACCCCCACGGAAGGGGGATCCGATTCAGATTACCGGCATATTGGGAGAAATATTGATAGGGAATCTGAGATCGTGGATGAAGAATGCAAAATCAGTAAATGTTATCTCTCTGGCAGAATCGTGAACGATAGAAATATTATTAGGAACGATTATGACAGAATCAACGGTGTTGGTACAATACCGTGACAGATGACGATAGAGATGACATTTATGGCGGCGCAGGTTGGGGAAAAACAGGGATTCCTGTGACGAGAGAAACTAGCCGAACAATCTGTGCTATATAGTGATGAAACACGATTCCCTCGGGAGCTTGGTTACAGAATAAAAATGTTTTCGTAACACGGGCTGTATTGCATAATCACCGGTTGTGATATATATCGATTCGTATCCGATTACTCTGAAACTTCGTATATGCATTTGTATGTCCGTGACAAATTGGTATCAGATGTGGCGAGTGCTGCCTTCAATTATGCTGTTCGCGCGGGATAACAGCACTCGACTTTCTTCAGCGTAAGCGACTTTCATGCGCACAGTATGTTCTGGGGGGGAGATGAGCTCTTAGTCATTATTTTCCGTTTGTATATGTCACTTTTATCCATGGAAAAGTAATTTTGACGACTACGAGCCTCTAGAGACCATATATCGGTCAGGACACGTTCGGCGCTTTTTCTCACACTGTGAACGTTCAAACATGTCGTTCATCGGTTTCTGAAAAATATGCTCAGATCAGCAATATAGCCCTGCAACGACGTTTACTTATACCTGGACAATATGTATATTGACGGAAATTGTCTGGAATGCACGGAAACTCACGGTAGTATGCAGTATGTCGTCTCCTTCAGCTCTTAACACTCAGGGTACGGTATTCGTACGGTGACGTCTAGCAAACGTAAACGGCTTTTCTGGACACAGAATATCATTCTAGTATAGTATTCTTAGCGGTCGGAAACGAAAAACAGCTTCGTGTGTGGCGCACACAAACCCATCCTGCACGGGTCGAGGCAGTTTTCAACGTTAACGACAACACGGTATTCGTACGGTGACGTCTAGCAAACGTAAACGGCTTTTCTGGACACAGAATATCATTCTAGTATAGTATTCTTAGTGGTCGGAAACGAAAAACAGCTTCGTGTGTGGCGCACACAAACCCATCCTGCACGGGTCGGGGCTGTTTCCAACGTTAACGACAACCTACTGGGTGGACCATTCTGTGGATAGTGACGTTGTATATATATCTGGACTCTGGCTATGAGTGGCACGGACGTATACACGTATAATACGTCGGGTGGAATGTTCAGGGGCACACCCCAGACTAATCCTGACTATCAGGCTAATGCCGAGATACCCTTTCTCGGTTATGGTGCGCCCTCAGGAGCACACTATATGCAACACGGGCAGCACACCTCAGCCGTCGGTCCGCCAGGAGTATATATTGGGTTACCTCCGGTAAGCCATTATCCTCACCACCTGCCGACAGCTTCCCTTGGCACACCGACGGGAGCACAGCCAGCGGCGCCATATTCTCAACCTGATGTTGATCCTGCTGCTGCTGCGCCCTTTTGGGCGCATTCTGAAGCCGGGCACGTGGCACCATCGTCCGGGTATCCTGGAGCAGCAGTTTCGGACGCAGGCATGGGAGCTGCTACTGCCGAACGGTATGTTCGGCAGCCTACAACGGGGCAATATGGTGCGCAGTTCTCTGATCCTGCTGCCTTCGCAGTCCCTATGTATAGGGCATCACCAATGGCAGCAGCTAACTTCCTCCCAGCTGCTGCACCCGACAGTTTATATCCAGGAGGGCCAATACCACCACCGTGGACAGCGGATCAGCCGGTGCAGTATATGACACCATCGGCTGCACCCACCGATGCAGCGGCGCCATTACCATTACACACCTGGACTGGACATTACCCTTTCAGGAATGTTCAATTCCCAACACCATATCAGGGTGAAGGCTGGTACACACAGGGCCGACCTCCTTATGGGAACCCGCTGCCTATGCGTGTGGAGTGGGAACACTCACCGTCGTTGCGGCTGGGCGAGGTGCATGCGCACACATTATCTGCGCGTACAGCTGATGGCGGAAACGCTACGGATAGTATGCGTGTGGACGGAATGCCGGGGCTGGGCGAGGTGCGTGCGCACACTTTATCTGCGCGTACAACTGATGGCGGAAACGCTACAGATAGTATGCGCGTGGACGGAATACCGGGGCTGGGCGAGGTGCGTGCGCACACATTATCTACGCGTACAACTGATGGCGGAAACGCTACAGATAGTGTGCGTGCTGACGGGATGCCGGGAGCAGATGGTGGATCAGCTGCAGCGGAGGAGGACATGAAGGATGCGTCAGCCGTGCGTGCGTCGGATCTGGGCAACGCCACCTCGGGCGTCTTTATGGTATCAGCTTCGGAGGCGTCCGAGACCAGCGAGGTCCGTTATGGTGTACCGATGTCACCGCCCGATGTGGAGTCTGATGGGGAAGTTGGACAGCGAGGGCGCACCGAGGTGTTCTACGCGACGCAGTACCCGGACAACGACAGCAATGAATCGTATGCACTGCCGCGTGAGGATGGACATCCCCCACTCAGACGCCGACGTTCGAGGGCTGCTTCGGGACCCTACAGCTGGAACCGTCACGATCTTCCTTACCGACATGACTCGAATTCACCGTCGTCATCGAATTCTGAAATGTCGGAGAGATCCAGAGCAAGGAGGGACGCCAAAGCGAGGAAGCGTAGGCTGGCGGAACGCGCAGGTTCGGGCGGCTCGGGCAGTGATCACAGTGTGGCTGGGTCACAGGGGGTGGCGGACCTTACCCAGACCATCAGCGACGCTGTGGTTGCTAAGTTGCAGCAGCTACACTCTGAAAACGATGGTGGAGACCCTTCTGCTGAAGTACCTCTAGGTCAGACGCCAGGGGCGACGCAGAGCTCGCAATCCTTATCCATACCCGCGGTGGTTGCTAAGACGCAGTAGCCACAGCCTGGAAACGCTGATGGAGAACCTTCTGCTGAAGTATCTCGAGGTCAGACGCCAGGAGCGACGCGAACATCGCAACCACCACCATCACCTGAGGATAGCTTGTCGCAGATCGCCCGGGTTGAGGAGGCCAGGCGCAAGTCCTCTGAGGGGCTCACGATGGAGGAGGCGATCAAGCTGGGCTTCCTAACTGTGGAGTTTCCCCCTTTGAAGGATGACATGAGCAAGCCCCAGGGGCTCTCGATGGAGTTGGCGACCAAGCTGGGTTTCCTAAGTGAGTCGCACCACGCGGCTGTGGTAACTGAGATGGTGGGAGCCTCGAATCAGGTGTGTGACTCGACTAACACTAAATCGGGGACGCAGCGGGCGGAAGGACGTGTGGCCAAGGTCTCGTTCGAGATGGACAACCATGCAGAGCCTCCCCCTAGTAGAAGACCTTACCAGATGCCGGTGGAGGAGCTTCGACAACTGCGAGAGAGTATTGACCCAGTACATTCTGACTCACAATCAGGTGTAGCATGTCGACAGTTGGCCAAGATGCGGCGGTCTTCCCTCGACACCATCGTCATTGATGGAAGTGATTCCTCTCCAGCGGTGGCGAATGACAGCATTGGGACCGAGGAGGAACAATGGCGGCGAATCTCGAAGGAGAAGTGGAAGGCAGTGGATCGCAAGAAGGCGTACGATGGGGCGCCACGTAAGTCAACTGGTGGGTTGGGAGTGACAAGCGCACACTCACCACCTAGGAGATCAGCGGAGGGCGGCGGTCCCAGTGGCGTTCCCCCAGACGGTGGCGCAGAAGAAGGAGAAGATGATGAAGATCAATCTGAACCTCCTCGTCGACCTCCTTCTGGACCCCCACACTGTCCTCCTGGCGGTTACAGTCGATCGCACCGGGGAAGGGCAATGCTAGTCACTGCGGAGGGGTTGAGCCTGTGGACGCCTACGCCGCCTGGGTATTCAGAATTTCAGTTTGACATGCCCACAGCTACTGGATTGGCATCCACGGGACCTTTCGGCGTCAACCTCTTCTACAAGGCCCTGACGTTGATCGGTATGCCCCTCACCGAGTACATCTCCGCTGGGGGGTTGGTAACTGGTTCCCCCGCCTTACTTCTATCCCCCGTTGTCCCCACCTATGTCATGATGGTGAACAAGGACGCGGTGGACACGGTGTTACACGAGTATCACCGCAGTCCTGGAGGAAGGGGGGTGGTGTCACCAAGCTGGATGGAAATCCCAGACTGGCCCCTTGAAGAGCAGATCTCCATGCTGGATCGAGATTGCCTGGCAGCCTGGTTCGAGGTGCAGCGAAGTCAATGGTACGTGGACGAGTGCCGGAGAGAGAGAAACCTTCCGGCCTTGGAACATTTACATGTAAACTGAGTAAGATGGTGCACGTGGTCCCTATGACGTATAACGATAGTTCAGCAGAGGTGGTGACCAGGTTGTTCATGGATGCAGTGTGGCGACTGCACGGGGCCCCGATGAAGATTGTGTGCGACCGGGATCCGCGCTTTCGAGATGCCCTGACACACAGACGAAAATAGCTCCCCCGCGCCCCGTGAATATGGCCCAATGTGAAATTTCGTTGCCGATGCCTACTTGCACCCTCTAAATACTTCTTAAATACTTATTGACACTTCTCTCAATCTCTCAACATCATTTTGTTATGTTACGCATGCGCGCGATGTGCATTATCTGGTTTGCAGGCATTTCACAGACGAAAATAGCTCCCCCGCGCCCCGTGAATATGACCCAATGTGAAATTTTGCTGCCCGATGCCTACTGGCACCCTCTAGCTACTTCTTAATTACTGATTGACACTTCTTACAATTTCTGGACATCATTTTGATATGTTAGGCATTCACGTGATGTGCATTATCTGGTTTGCAGACATTTCACAGACGAAAATAGCTCCCCAACGCCCCACTGATATGCCCCGAGATAATTTTTTTTGGTTCTAATGCATATTCATAACCTCTAAGTACGTTTTGAACCTTCTAACAACTTCTCACTCTCATTTTCATTGATTATGCATTTTGTAGTGCAAGCCGTTCCACGTAGCCGTGCTACATGCCTCAGCAGTAACAGGGTTCTCACCATTCGAGCTGGTGTACGGACACGCGCCAGCAACCCAGCTGGATCTCTTCATGGACGCGGCACTGGAGGGAGGCGCAAAGAGGAGAAAGGGAGGACGCACGGCAGCGGACAAGCACGCAAGGCACAGCGCATCAGTTGGCCAAGCAGTTCGCGCAGCAGCTGCACGCGGCACGCAGTGCTGCTGTCAAGGCACTGGGGGCCGGCCCCGGACCTACGGGCGTCCCGAAAATTGACCTCGGGCCTATCGCGGACCTACAAGCAATTCCCCTCCGGACCTATTATGGACCTACAGTAACCGTTCTAGTATGGTCACACCACCGCTGGAAAGCTCTGGACCTATGGTGGGCCTATGGATTTAGGAGGGTTTTGTTGTCCAGATGTATTTATCGGGGACGGGTCAAGAAAACAATGGTACGATGTGATCCGGGCCTACGGCGGACTTATTGAAATTCTATCGAATAGGAAAGCTGAAAGGCTGGCATGCATTTTACTATTCCCACGATATGCGGATTTATGAAGCACTCTTTAGATTTGGCAAATTACGTTGTGGATAAGGACACACTGGGTCCCTAGTAGAAAATAATGCCTAAAACGTCAACATCAATGCTGGAGGTAAAAATTCGGCGCACGGCGAGTAATCTGGGCCGTAGACCCAACGTTGCATAGAAGAAATGCTCCACCGACCCGGATATATGTTAAAATGTGCAAAATTCTGGCGAGAGTCGGTTAAGATTGAGTGAAAATTCGCCTGTGGCGCACAAAAATGAGAGACCGTCAACATTGGGTCCGAGTAATTGCAGGTGTGCTGACACCAAAACAACCATTATTTTCTACTAGACCTAGGTCTTTATTGTCCGGAAAGAGAAGCCTTAGACGGATAAATAAGTCAGGCATATGTGCATCGTGAGTTTTGAATAGGATGGGTTTTGTTTGTAACAAACGCCGGCTTCTCATGGTACCGCGCCGGGTTTGTCCAGCTGGTGACACACGTGACAGATATGACAGTATGACAGGTTTTGCTATGAGTTATCACCCCGACTCGTTTGCGCCGGGATGTGCATTTATTTTGGAATAGAAAAGTGACCTTCCTGGAATAGAAAATTAAAATTTTATTAATTAATGCAGCCTGAAAATCTTATACCGTCCCTCGAAAAATTATTATAACAATGATGCCAAAGGGATATATGTATATCGGGAAATATTGGGGAAAATTTTCATTTTTTTTATTCGTTCACGAAAAAGACGATATGTGGCAGTTTAATTTCATAGTTAAAATTTTTATGCAAATTTCTTGAAGCGGTGAACAAATTCGTAAAATTTGGTCCTAGATATAACATTTTTAAAAATTTGGTACCTTCGAGCAGTCACTATATGCAATGCCTTGGGTGGCAAGGGAAGGGGGGTCATACAGGTGCCCCGACTACCTTGGGGGGGGCGAACATTGCAGGGACAGTCCCGCCACTCAATCGGAGAATGGCGGGAGTTATTTCCGCCAGAAGTTTTTTGGCGGCGTCACTTTCGGGGTCCTTGGCCGCTTCCTCCAGGGCCTTTCGAAAATCGGGTCGCCGAATGATCTCCATAAATCGATTGATGGAAGCCTCATCCGACTTTACTTTCGCCGCGACCTGGCGACATGCTGCGTGGCGTTGGGCTTGAGAGCCGTCGCAAAAAGTTCGGCAAGAAAATGCATAATCGATCTAAATGGAGGTTTTATGATGTTTGGAGAGTTACTAGGCCTTATTAGGGCAATAATAAGACCCCGTGAGGAAAATTTTTTGGTTTTTTTTTTTTTGGTGCTCGCCGGGGGGCAAAAACGCTGTTTTCGGGCCATTTTGAGTGGGCGGGGGCTAGAGGATTTCAGGTAGGTGACCAAATCGCGCGTTTGAAGTTCGTGGGACCTTTCAAGGACCATCACGGGCAACTTAGTGGAAGAAATGATGAGAATATTTTTTTGGGGTGCTCGCCGGGGGCCAAAATGGCTGTTTCTGGGGCCTGAGCGGGCCATTTTGCGTGCGCGGGGGCTAGAGGATTTCAGTTAGGTGACCAAATCACGCGTTTGAAGTTCGTGGGACCTTTCAAGGACCATCACGAACTACTTAGTGGAAGAAATGATGAGAAATTTTAATTTGGGTGCTCGCCGGGGGCCAAAATGGC
>LGRX02011394.1:0-34542 GCA_001247695.2 Cymbomonas tetramitiformis
GAGGCATGTGGGGGTGCGTAGATCACCAGGAACATGTTATATGGTGATTAGAAGGGCAGGGGAAGGATATGCCACGGAGTATGATGCGATTCGGGTCAGGCGGTGGTAAGCGAGCGGAATTCCTCGGAAAGGTAGGGACGTTAGTATATCGCTAGCATGTTCTTAGGACGCCGATAGCACGTCAGTGTTAGCATGTCATTATCACACATTTAACATTCTAATGTCATCCTATGCACTCAAAGAAGTCGGCCGTTGGGTCGAGAATAACGGCGGTCTCCATGCACGGATGTGGCTCAATAACAACTTGTTGTTCTACTCGATTGGGTAATATGAATGGCTCCTTGTGCTCAAAGGCTGCTGGGTCAACGTGCGGGTTGAAGGTGTAGACCGTCCTAGTCAAATCATCCGGGCCGAGAATGGAGTTTCGTAGACGGTAGGCCTTGATCTGTTTCTCGGTCGGCGTTGCAAGCCAATCGCACTTGAGTAAGGTGTACAACTCTCCAGCAATCTCCACTCGCAGTATTTTGGTAATGCGGCCGTGCCTGCATTTCGCCAAGCCCACGATTGTGAAAACCACCATTGCTGGTCCAAATGCCCTTAATATGCGGTTAGAATGGTATCCTTGTACTAATCACATTGATTGAAGTAATTTGCCGGTGCCCCTTGGAAGCCCGTGGACATACAATGATCAACCCAATCAAAGAGGTCGTAGAAAACGTGGACCATCGCAGCCAACGTCATGACCCCGTCCGTTGCCTCACATCGAAAAACCTTGCCCGCGAACCGCACCTCTATTATTAACCGATCCGCGCAAATGGTTGTATAGGAGGGCTCAGGCATCTGGTCCACCAAGTCGCCAACAAGTATCGATGCCCAAGGGTCATGGTAGGCTTTGCGATATTCCACGGTACATCCTCGCACAAGATTGCGAAGTCGATTGTCATACTGCTCGTCGTCGCCCTCTCTCAAAGACGCGGGAGGAGTGGTACCGTCGGTGCTGGAGTCGGAGTCGTCCTCTCTCAAGGACGGGGGAGGGGTGGTGTCGTCGGTGAGGTCGCCCATCGGCTCGGGGAGTGGCGAAGGCGAGGCGGGATGCAGGGAGTCGTGGCCGAGCCTGGAGATGGCACGCACTTATACTGCCGTTAGTATGCTACGGGCGTGCTAACAATATACTAACGCCCGGCGATAACATCACGAGTAGGGACGCACCTCGCCAATTTGGCATCGTTATGGCTCATGAAGAGGTCGGCGACCTGGGGCTCGGCATCGACCTCCATTATGGATGAAGAGTCAGATTCGCCCTCTCTCAAGGACGGGGACGGGGGAGGGGTGGTGTCGTCGTTGGGGTCGCCCATCGGCTCGGGGAGTGGCGAAGGCGAGGCGGGATGCAGGGAGTCGTGGCCGAGCCTGGAGATAGCACGCACGTATTATGCCGTTGGTATGCTACAGGCGTGCTAACTATATACTAACGCCCGGCGATAACATCACGGGTAGGGACGCACCTCGCCAATTTGGCATCGTTATGGCTCATGAAGAGGTCGGCGACCTGGGGCTCGGCATCGACCTCCATCATGGATGAAGAGTCAGTTCGAGGTGTTCGAGGTGACAACTTACACACATACTTAACAATCGTATCCTCGCACTCAGCAATGACAAGCGTATACGATGTCACCAATATCACCTCTCATATACGGGGGATTAATATCGGTCCAAGATTTCGTCCGTCCGTCCGTCCAAGACAAATTTTTGGACGGACGGACGGACAGACGGACCAACCATTCTTAACATTCTAAGATTTCTCAAAATAGGGCTCTCATACTTAAGCCCATACTTAAGGAGGGTAACGCGTCGGCCCGCGTCGACGCCTGCGTTTTCACATACTTAAGAAAATTTAAATTTTTTCTTCATACTTAAGGAATATACACTGACTCCCCCCTCCCCCCCTAACCAGGGACTCAGGGGGTATAACCCAGTCGTATGCGAGTGTCAAACGTGCGTCACAGAGACGAACCCAACGACAGAGCTTGACAATCGTATACGATTGTCAAACGTGAGTCAGGCAGTAACCCTGTGATTTTTTGCATCGGCCCATGCCCTCCTTGGCAATATTTAAATCGCTTGAGGCCTTTAGGAGGATCATTTCCCATTCTTTCCTAGTCCGGTCTATACGGGCTATATAGAAATTATTAATGAATACGCGATACACAGTTCTGACAATCGTGTACGATTGTCAAAACTGTTTCCCAAACGAATTTATTTGTAATTGTTTTGTTGTTAATAAAAAGTTTACACCGAACCCCACAACAATAATATGGGGGGGGTGGGGGGTCCGAACCAGTTTTGAAATCTAACGTAGAGCAAAATGACAGATGTAAAACAATCTGAAATCAAGCATTCCAAAAAATGAAATCTGAAATCTAGCGTAGAGCAAAATTAGCAAAATTTGAAAAAAGGAAATCTAACGTAGAGCAAAATGACAGATGTAAAAAAATCTGAAATCAAGCATTCCAAAAAATGAAATCTGAAATCTAGCGTAGAGCAAAATTAGCAAAATTTGAAAAAAGGAAATCTAACGTAGAGCGAAATGACAGACCCCCCCTCCCCCCCCACCCAAATGAATGGGGCAAAACGGTGCTAAAGCATGCTAAACTGTCTCGTAGCACGCCGGTAACACGCCCGTTACACGCCTGTAGCACGCCCGTAGCACGGCAGTAGCATGGCAGTAGCACGGCCGTAATATGTCCTTAGAACGTGTGCTAACTGGAACATCGCATGCTAAAGACATACTAAAGAAGCGAATCTTTTAGGGAATATTCCTCCGGCGTGTTAGGACGTCCGTGTTTAGCATGCCTTTAGCATGGTTTTCAGTCCGTAGGACGCCCGTAGCACGGCAGTAGCACGCCCGTAGCATGCCAGTAATATGTCCTTAGCACATGTCCTAACATGAACGCCCATAGTTAAGGCCCATATATGCACGTGTTACCGCCGTGCTAACAGCGTGCTAAGCTCAGACGTGCTAACACATAATAGAATATTCCTGGAATATTCCTTATGTTAGCATGCCGTTAGCACGCCGTTAGAGGTCATAGTAATTATACACATTTATATATACATATGACCTCTAACGACGTGCTAACGGCATGCTATCAGGAGAATCTTTTGAGGAATATTCCTATTATGTGTTAGCACGTCTGAGCTTAGCACGCCGTTAGCACGGCGGTAGAACGTCGGTAGCACGTGTATATATGGGCCTTAACTATGGGCGTTCATGTTAGGACATGTGCTAAGGACATATTACTGGCATGCTACGGGCGTGCTACTGCCGTCCTACGGGCGCCCTACGGACTGAAAACCATGCTAAAGGCATGCTAAACACGGCCGTCCTAACACGCCGGAGGAATATTCCCTAAAAGATTCGCTTCTTTAGTATGTCTTTTGCATGCGGTTAGCATGTCGTTAACACATGATGTGATAACGACATGCTGACGACATGCTAACATAATGTGGGGGGAGAATGTTTTCACAAATTTCCCTATCACGCTAAATAAAGCCAAACCAACATAAGTTGAAACTTCCCAGTGACCTCACGCGCAGACGCACACTTCATGTCCACTCGACCACGTGACCATAACGATGGCCATTCCGAGACGATGACAATAGTGAATCGATCGATGAGGATAGACGATGACGCGAGTGAAGGGCTTGGCGAAAATTAAAAAAAGAAATTGAACGCAAACGGCTACCGTGCGATAGACGATAACGATATACATATTCCTCCTGCGTGCCTGCGATCCCCAACCCGAACCCGCGAGCGCGAGCGTCATGCGGTGGATTATTCCATCTCCAATCGTCCGATGGCATGGCATCGCATGGCATGGCATGGCACACGTTTCGCAGAATTCGTCATCGTCATCGTTATCGTCGATCGTGCTCGCGTGACGAGGACGTGCTGTGACTTCTCACGCCCCCCAACGCCCAACGGGAAGTGAAGGTGTCCACTGTACAGAAGGCATTTTTACAGAAGAGGTATTGTAAAAGTTCAAACTCACCTCTACACCCGTCAACGCTTCACATTTCACCGTCCAGCAGTGTGCAGCAGCGTGTGGTGGCCTCGCCAGCGGGTTGCATGTTATGATATTTATCATTCTTGCTCGCTGCAATATGTCACAGGTTTGTAGTGCATGTTTTTTATATGTATATGTATTATTTTGTGTGTGCTTAGCGCGATCATCCTTGGCATGCGCGGAACTTTGACTTGGAGTGAACGGGAAGATTCCCGCGAGTCCTTTGCACTCGAAATAGTTGGTTCAAATCCAACTCACTCTACCTCTCCTTTTCAGTTTCCTTCGTTAATTTCGTTTGTCACTTATATTATCTTTCATCTTTACTAAACGTTACTTGGTTGGTTTTGTTTTTCAGATCGCTGAAAATATTCGAGTGGTGAAATCGTTTTTTCCACCATCATCTCGCGTTCACATTCGCGCTTCTTTGAGGTTCCTAGGTTGCTAGTTATGTTTTGCACAAGGGAATCTTTAATGCGTTTTCCGCTTTTTACTAAGTGTTGGTTCTTTGCTTTACTTTTCAGAGTAGAGAAAGCAAAATTTCAGCCCATGACCAACGCCAAGACTTAAGGTAAAAGCTATACCCTTTCTAAGTTAGAACCTAAGTTGTTGTGATTTTTTGTGAAGTTTCTCACTTGACTAAGTGTTGGTTTATTCTTCCACTTGCTTTTTCAGATCGAATGAGAATGGGCGAGTGGAAAATCTCGGAAGGTTTTACTCCAAGACCAACGCCGAGATTTCTCGCTTGTTGCACGTTGTTTTAAAGAGATTAGGTTGATTCCCTAGAGGCAATTTTCGGACTAGAGCCTTGTTTTGAGCGAATTAGGCTACGAATGGGGCAGCCCTACTTACGATTGGATTGTAATGTGGATAGTAAAAATATTAACGTTTCTAGACTTCCCAATTGTATCCCATCGTGCCTAGCTAGCTACACTATCGTATTAATATGATTGTATTAAACATGCTCGAGTGTTCCATGCGTGATGTGCTAGCCTTCGCATAGCATACGCATTGTGAACACATTTTATGTAAGTAGCACACATTTTCGCAATCCTCTAGTGATATTGTGCATATAGATAGGCCTCGTACACGCGAGTGCTAAAGGCATACTAATGCCATTATATGCACATGCTAACATCAGTTATCATATCGGCGTTAGTATGTATGTAGTACGTCCATAGCATGTCGTTAGTCTAGTATCGTTAACATGTGAATAGCATGTCGATAGTATGCGTTTAGTATGTACTTGTTAGTACGATCATAGCATGCTAATGACACTATATGAACATGCTAACATAAGTTATCATATCAGTGTTAGTATCCGTGTAGCACGTCCATAGCATGTTTTTAGTATGCGTTTATGATGGTTGCGTTAGCATGGACATATTATTCTAAACACGTACTAATTCAATGCTATGGACATCATATTGGCATACTAAACCACTTGGCTTGCCATTGTTAGCATGTCCGTAGTATGCCGTTATGATGCCGTTATGATGCCGTTAGTATGTCCTACTAAGAACGTGCTAACGCCATGCTAACGTTGCGTTAGTGTGTCGTTAGCACATATCGGTAGTATGTCGTTAGCATGTCGTTAGCATATAAATTCATCTTAGGACATGTGCTAACGACATGCGAGGAAGACAGATACGCTGTCCGGCTAAGCTCGCTAGGAATCAAACTGATAATCTCATAAACAGTGTCTGGCCGAGGCTTTATGCTCTCGGAAACCCAGACAGTAAACAATGACTGTACTACTGTACTGTACTACTGTACAGTACAGTGCTAGGATATCACGGACACGAGACGGAAGCAGGGTCAGGCTAGGGGCTAGTCAGAGCCCATAATAACTAAGCCTAAACCCGAAGTCCAGCACACCACCCGTGGGTGTGACTACCTAGCAAGGCAGGTACAGGATATACAGCCACGTGATAATAAACAAACACCTACGTGCAACTCGGTGGAAACCGATCACTTCTAGCTGGGTGCCGGGGTCTTGACCCGGTCATCCCACTACTGGGCTAAAGCTAATCAAGCTGCCAGGACAATTGAAAAGAAACTCAGCCACTTTGAAGTTGGTCAGCAGAGCTGAGTTCAGCGGCCGGGATGTGAATACAGAAGATCCCCGAAGTGAATTGTAAGCTGTCCTTTTGAAATCGAGCACCACCAGGCCCAAGTGGGCAAGGTGGTTCCACAGCAGAAAGTAAATCAACTGAAGAACTCAGACAAGCAGATTCCCATGGCGGTTCGAACATTGAAGAAAGAGATAAAAGAACTCGATCATCTGGCGGCCAATCACGGACGCCCGTAGCACCAAGTGGTGAAACCGAAGCAAAGAGATCTCCAGTAGACCGATGGACGGTGGCTCCGGGCTCAACCAGGCCCCTGTCACCACCGCCCACGGCAACCAGAGATGCCGTAGCGCCGGCCAGTAGAGAGCAACAAAGCATGGAAGACATTAATGCACACCGGAGAAAACTCGGCGGAGCCCGTGGACGGCACATCGGAGCTGCTAGTGGCGATGCCCCCCTGTCAGAATCATGCTCAAGAGTGCCGAAGGAGTCAAAAGCCACCTGCTGCCCGCCGTCAGAGTCATTGTCAGAGCCTTGGTCGTCGTCAGAGACTTCAGAGCCAATGTCAGAAGCCTCAATCCTCATGCCAGCAAACAGCGGAGCCGGTGCAGAGTCGCCAAGCTGGAGTGATGGGACAGAGCAAGGCAAGCCGAGAGAGCCATGGACAGCCATTGGCGGGTCACGAGCCGCAGGCACACCACCAGCCACGAGCGCAGAGGGATCCCGAACCGCAGGCGGCGGCGGAATCGAGTCCTGTGCACCCGAGTGGAATGTGGCCAGATGTCAGGGTCATGACCGATGACATATGTGTCATACATGTCATACGTGTCATACCTGTCAGACATGTCATACCATGTCATGTCATGTCATGTCGGTCATGTCATGTCGGTCATGTCATATATTATTATGACAGTCGGTCGCGTCATATATTATTATGACAGTCGACAGTATGGTCGACCATGACTGTACATGTCGAGTCGTGTCATATATTATTATGACAATCGTCAGTACGGTCGACGGTGACTGTACATGTCGCCAGATGATAATGTCACATCATCAGGCATCCCTGTCATCGAGAGTTCGTACGTCGAACTCGAAGATGGCAAAGCAAAGATACATCTTGAATACAAACAAGAACCATCTTGGCTTTTAAGCATGTGCGGAACACGCATGCACAATATGAACGAACTAGTCGTTATTACAATACTGGTCGTTCAACCTACGTCTCGGGTTCACAACCCAATGGCGGTACCATCTAAGATGATGGGAGACGTATGGTACAAAAGTGAGGAAGCGTTGTGCTTCAGCAGATCTTCTTACAGAGACTGCACTCACAACCCGCTATTACGTACACTCGCATTGCTGTCCAACTTTGCAGTGTTTATTTGTATATTGATAATATATTCACGGCGCTTGTTTATTCCGCCGTATCAGATGGTATTCTAAAAGAAACTCGTCAAGGCACGATACTCGAGAACTCAAGTGGGTGCAGCGACAGACGTAGTATATTTTCATACTGTTCGCAGGTTTGCAGGTGGGCGCATCGAAGCGACAGCGCTCGCAGTGATATTGAATATCTGCAACTTGAATAATATACGCTTGCATATCGACAGCGCAGAGATTGCGCGAGGAGATTTTTCATCGCAAACATAATCGCAGCAAATAGCGTCAGCAGAGAAGTCGTCTTGATTTTATACGCGACAAGGTGTGCGCACAGCGTACGAACGCATGCAGTGATGTCAAAAATTGCAGGAATGTCACAGTATACGAGATGCAGATGCGCGCACATAAAATGATCGTCAGCACATATGATTTCATCAAGTGCGACTGGACGTACATAATTTCATATAACAGCGCGCTCGCATTCGTATGCGACGTACATCAGCAATCAGCAGTATGCGACGTACATCAGCGATTTTTGCAAATGATCCCTTCGCACTGTTTACAATAACCAGCGCGTACAATGATTTTTAGCCTGTCAGCACGATATGCATTTTCCATGATTTCATCAGATGCGATGAACGCTCGATTTTAGCGCGTACGATTCCTGATGTGTCTACATGCAGTGAGACATACATATGTGTACGCGCGTCAAAACCATCTGCATAATGATTGTATACTTGCAGGGATGCTATGGACATATGATCGTTATGCTGTTGTGGATACATGATCGTTATACTGCTGTGGATACATACTCAACGTGACAGATCATGAATAATCATCAGCGTTCATGCTTATCAGAAGCATAGTAATGTGTGTGCGGAGATTTCAATGGTTACAGCATGCACACACACATATGCACACATACTCACTTGCGGTTCACCAACATGCAGTACATAAAGAGTGCATTCAACATTTACCACATGTACATTATATGCTGAGTGACTGCAATACTGTGAATTGTGCATGATTTATCAATGCAGCTTGACCACGATAACAGCTGTAGCATATATATATCAGTTTGATCACGTTAGCAACTGGTATACTAGCATCATGCTGTAATGCATGAACATTGCATAAGCATATTGCAGTGCATGCTAAATTATATTAGAACCCATGATAGTATAAGGTGCCTGAAAGTAGTCTTAACACCATAATTAGCTTGTCATGTCCTGGTGGAGCCGAGATGCTCTTCAGATCACATGTACATTCTATGGTGGATTACTGGATGGAATGCTCACCTGAGCTTCATGTGAAATCTATACAGCAACTCATTTTGTAATGAGATCATTATGGAATTACAATAATCCCTAAACTTGATATATCATGTTAGATGTATTCAGTGCATGGTATGCTGACTATCTTACATGATGAATTGTCTAGGATATTGTAATATCCAGAACATATCCTATTGTAAAGTGTGTAAAAGTTAACACACACACACTGACAAAAGTGCTAATCAGTAAGCACTGCATGCATACACACACACTGCATTGTATGTATTAACATTCACTGATTCAAAGTGAATTGATTAATTTAAATATCTAGTATGTGTATGATAATGTACATACCATTTTCCAAACACATGTGCGTGGAAAATGTCAGTGATTGCGATAGATAAGGGAGCAGGATAAGACAAGATGCTGTAGGGCTGGATGGAGTTATCTCCAGACCCGAAGGCAAGATACTGCACCCATTAAACAGCTGGTAACTGTTGGGTGCAGTCCACTCGTCATTCCACATATCATCGCTGGAGCAATATCAACAACTACGTTGCACATTGACAGTTGATTCAGATCTGATCAGTTCAAATGCATGCAACTCTCAGATCAGTATCTACATGACATCTGATATAGTTGTTAAGGACAAAACACACATACAAATGTGTTGTGTTAAATTGCTGTGATTGTATCAAGCAATGTCCAGATATGTTCTAAATAAGAAATATCATTTTGATAAATCTTAGAGCACAGACCTATGCTCAGAACAGATCATAGTTTGACAAATATCACTAAAGTGGATGTTCCTAACTGGATGTTCCCTGGATGATAACTTATATATCACCAGAATGTACATTTGTTGCCATGGGTTTAAATCAGTAAAACCCAGAAATGCTATCAACCATAGATGTTGATATACAGCACAATTCACTTATTTGCCATGAAATTTATCATGTGCCAAAGTGAAGTTTATTGCAGTGATTCTGTACTTTACATTCCACATATACACTGAGATATGTCACCGAGGCAATATATTAAATAGCCAAAAAAGCTGTAAAATGGGTAAAAAACTTCCACGCATGATTTCGAAATGAAAAATGTGTGTGGATTTTTTTTGCTGATCTGATTATTCAGCTATTAACGAATATTTCCTGATTTATACAGCACTTGTAACACCCTGTAACACCCCTAAAATTAAATGTGTGTGTCAGGGGTGTAACGTACCCTCTGAAAACCACCTTACATTTATTTAGGTATTAAATGCAGTTTTGCTTAAAAACCTTTGCAAAAAAATTATACTGCTTATTTTTTACCTATTTTAGGGTTACTGATGCCATGTAACACCCTAATCATAATATTGGGTGTATGGGCCACTGTAACATTACATGCCCTAAAATGCTACTATAATTTCGATAAACTTCGTATTTAGCATTAACATATCATGCTGTTTTCGACACAAACATGATTATGTATCGGGCAACAACCCAAGAACTGTCGGGCAACAACCCAAGAACTGTTGGGCAACAACCCTAAAACTGTAACAGCTGCTTCCTATAAGGACTGCATGCTATAACCTATAACCTATAAGCTACGAGGTATATAGGCAACTGACTGCCTATGTGTTCACACTTCCTCGAGGGGGGAAGAAGGTGGATAGGATTATACACATATCCATTTTTCCGATCTGGTGATTATGATGGATTGCTTTTGATAAAATCACTGCATCCACAAGTAACGTTGAAATCTGTACAACGTTAAAATCCACCATCACTAACAAAGTGTAAACTCGGATGGGAAACTATGTCCCAATGACTATAAGTTGACTCTTGCTCAGCATTTACATTCTCGAGTAAGTTTGGAATGCTGAACTATATACATAACATATAACCTGATACCATGCTTAATTGCATTTCCTGGATCAGAAGATGATAGTTATATATATTATATATACAACGTATATATATATCCCACCTGATATACTTTGGCACTATAGCTGTATATAAGAGTGGGAAGGACAAGTGCATCGCTGTAAGACTGGTTGATATAGTCCCAGTGCTAAAGGCAGAATTTGGCACCCGAATAACAGCTGATAACTGTTGGTGACCACCATGCAAGACCTTCCAAGCGTAACTCCTTTGTCCTGAGATGCAAGTGAATTGTTCATAATATGTTACAAAAGGATTTACGGATACGGCAAGGTTAATATACCCCCTCATCAGCATGATCATCGTGAGCATCTGCCTCTCCGTCCCCCCGATTTCGAAATGCCGGCGGATGGCGCCGGGCCTTCGGGAATCGCGAAGAATTACGAGGGAGAGGCACCCTTGCCGCCGATCCCTTTTGTACTCGCCGAGGGAGAGACGCCCGCCGTCGCCGTTGAAGATGCGCCGGCACCCGTGGGTGATGACCTCCCTCATCTATCCCCCGGCGCCAATTTTGTCGTGAAGGTGGCCCTCCTCGATGGCACGGTGGTCGATGAAAGGACATATGTATGGGGAGATATGGTCGACATCCTTGACAACATCGAGCACTCGAATCCCGCCTTATACCCGGGATGGATGCGAAATGGTTTCTACTACGATCTGGTATCGGATGATGTTGAGATATCCCTTCATTACGGTTCGGAGATCTGGGACATTTCATTCCCCATCGATGAGTGCATGCTCGAAATTAGGGCACACCCGATTTTCGTGCAAGGGCGGCCTACGCCGATTGTCGACACCTTTGTTGAGGCCCCCGTGGTTGAAGACGACAAGCTTGAGGACGACGTGCTTCAGGATGACGGCGGTCAGAGTGACATGGTGGGAGAGTTAATGCAAAAGCTTGCGGAAATGTGTCAGGTACGTGTTCACAAGCCATGATCCCTGGCGAGTAGTGCATGGTGGGTGCGTTTGCACCCGGTGTGTACCCGTAATAGTACATCACGGGTACATATGACCCACGGAAAGGGTACATGCCAAGTACATGAGTACCCCGCATGTATACATATTGATGTTGACTTGTGTCCTAGGTCTTTGTTTCTGCAGGATGACGCGGGAAACGAGGACACGACCGTACTTCTTGTCTTGGAGTTGATTGAGTGGAACCTGAAGCACAACCTTACCCAAGCTTCCTTCACGGATGTGTTGACCATTCTTCGCGAGCGCCTTCCAAACTTTTACCCCGGCGACACGCTCCCGAAAAGTTTCAACGCCGCGATCTCGCAATTCCAAGCGTTCGGGCTTCCGCATAAGATTGTGGACATATGCGTGAACGGCTGTTGCCGATTTGATGGGTCGAATGCTGGGTGCACCACATGCCCCAAATGTGGCGCGGATCGGTGGGACGAGAAAATGATGGCGAAGCCGGAGAAGAAGCGCCTTGGGCGCACGACTTTCTACTATTGGGACATCAAGGACCTACTAAGGAGGATGTACGCGCACCCGGAGTTGGCGGCAGACATGCTCGCGCATGCAAAGCACGTTCCTACCGAAGACGAGATGCACTACATGTGGGGTGTGTAAATCGCCCGTCCCGTCGAAAGATTCCAGTGCATATGTACCCTTAGCGTACTCGAACCCCGCGTACATAGCGGGTGCACCTGTTCATGCACCTCGTACGTGCGTACCCGGCGTGTACCCCTAGTCTGTACCCAATCAACCATGATATCACACGGCTTGCTTGGTTGCAGATTCGCCGGCGTGGAAGAGACGGCGGGAGAAATACCCCAACTTCTTTAAGGACTCCCGGAACGTCGTGCTCTTGGGCTGCGCGGATGGGGCAACCGTATGGAAGGACCTCCGCGGCGTTTTCCCCGTTACATTTCAATACCTCAACTTGCACCCCGCCATCCGGGGGAAGTTCGTGAATATGGAGTTGTGGGGGATTTGCAACGGAACGAAACCAAAAAGCACGCAGCCGATATACGAGCTCTTCGTGGACCAACTTCTAGAGCTTTGGGAAGGTGTGCCATGTTACGATGTGCTCGAGAAGAAATCGTTCAACCTCCGATGCATGCTTTTCAAGATGCTTTTCGACATTAAGGGTTTGATGGATGGCGCATGCCGCATGGATGTGGGGGCGTATTTCGCCTGCCTCAAATGCATGCATAAGGCCTGGTTCTCCGACGTCTTCAACGGCATGCGGTACACGTTCCGTACGGAATCGGATCCCGGTGAGTGCCACGGCCCATTCTTACAATTGAGTAGAGACCGGTGCACCTGCACCCGCTGTGTACCTTTTGTAGGTGCGCGTGTACTCGCGAGTACCTTCTCATTCGTGCTTGTCAAGTGCGCCTGCACCCGGTGTGTACCGAACCTTTGTTACACTAAACTCACGCGATGTGCACAGAGCCGGTAAGTTATCCTTTACGCACGGACGAGGATATTCGCTACCACGCCAAAAAGCACGCGAAGTTGTCGGACAGTGGTTTCTTTACGAAGACGCATATCCAAAGTTTCATGTCGGCGTGTGGGGTGAAGCTTCCGGCCGAATTCTCGCGATTGCCCTATTGGGACGAATCCATGGACTATCTTATCGACCTCATGCACCTCATCAAGAACCTAGGCGAGCATGTTTGCGACTCTCTGATGGGTGCCGATTTCGACGACAAAGTCCGCGAATGGGCGAAGCAAGAAGGCATCAAGGCTAACTGGTGGACCACAGGTATGCATGCATCTATGCGTACAGAGCTGCACAGGTACCTTCCTGGGGCCCATGTACCCGACGTGCACCCGAGTGTTGCGTACATGTGCACCCATATTTGGTGCATCCACGGTGCATATGTACGGAACCTGGGAATATTCGGGTACATATGTACCCGGGAAAGACGCAGGAACGTGAAACAAAAGATGCCGGAAATCCCTTCTTATGGTCACCTTGTGCGCCGGAGACCCTGCCAAAATTTCCATATTCACATACGAAGATTCATGTTGACTCTGTCTTGCCATTGTTCCGACATTGCTAGTATGGTTCTGTCAACGGGTACATGACCGGTACAATCACGTGCACCTGGGGCATGTGTACCGGGCGTGCACCCGGGCAAGGTACGCCGCGGGTACATGCGCACCCGACATGTTTCGCACGAGCAAAGCAGTGATGTGATGAAGGGGGGGAGGGGGGCTCGCTTGCAGGCGAAAATGGCAAATACACCATGCGAGATTCTCCTTGGCAGATTCCCGACGTCAAAACCAATTCGTATCGCTCATTGGATGCCGCTGGCTTTTGGGCTAGAGATGGCGAATTTCCACGAGCTTGGGGAAGCGGCCAATGGAAATTGTTGAAGCTTGCTATGGATGGAAGGGCGAAGAAGCTGAAAGCGCACGAGTATTTGGTAATGTTCGTCTCCGGCATGTTTGCAACTCTCGCGGCTTGGCCACGCGATGACAATTCCTTTAATCCACTCGCCAAGATTGTTGGAGACCTCACCACCATCATAAGGGAGTTGACTTCGCACAAGGTCATCCCGAAGGTGCGATAAAATATGCTCCTCCATCCCACATGCCACCTGCAACTGCAAGCACGTAGGGTACATTTACGGGGTACACGCCTAGTACATACGCCTCCGGTGCGTACCCGGCGCGGTGCATGCCGGGTACCTATGTAACAGAATAACGGTGCGTATATACTTGCTTTGTACCCGGTACATAGAATGTCCCGGTACGCCTGCACCCACCCTGCACGGGGCGTGTGTCGATACAGGACAAGGCGTCATTGGACAAGTATGTACAAGAATGGTTCGAGAACATCGAGAGCACTCGGGGAATGTGTTCACCACATTGGTGGGTACTTAACACGCACTTGCTTTCGCACACGGTCGATCAGATGTTTGACCTCGGGCCGGTTCGCGAGTATTGGATGTACGTGTTCGAGTCGTATAATGGGAAGATCGGGAGATGGGTGAAGAACAACGCGTTTCCAATACAGAGCATCATGAACGGCATCGGCAGACAGGACATGATACGGTTCGTGCGTGGACTCCTCATGGCATTACGCCAAGAGGTGCCAATGCCGTTCCACACGAAGGTCATCACCGTGGACCCGGTTGGCGTCAACAACGTGGGGAAAACCCACAATCTCACCGACCTCGAGCAACAGCAGCTGACCAAGTGGATGAGGAACAATATCTAGCACTACATAAATCTCGAGGAACTCGTGGAGAACTACAACCACCTCATCTGCAGGTAACTCGCATGTCGAGCATTGCGGGTGCACTTGTACCAAGCATGTATGATAGGTCAGTACGTATGCACTCCGTTCGCACGCATTTCCAGTGCTGCCTAAGTGCACTTGTACCCGGCCTGCACCCGTAATGCAGTGCAAGCGCGGTACATATGTCCCCAGCATTTCCGTAGTGCTTAGGCGCCATGTGTTGTTTACAGAAACCGCACCTTCCGGTCAAAGGCACCGAAGACCGCCAAGTACAAGGTGCACATCGACCAGGACCCCATCCCATGGTTGGGAAGACAATACACAGAGTATGAACGCGCTCTACTCGAAGGTTGCCCTCCTCGATGCCGCAAGTTCAATCGAGTGCAAGTGGGTACGATGAAGTTCCGGACCGCATCCATGGACAAAAAGTTCAAGACAGTGCAATGTTACTTCCGATCCTTTTACGTCGAGAGGGTGAGGACGAAAGGTCGCGAGCAAACAAAGGAACAAACAGACCGGTGAGTACACAATCATGTACCACCAGTACCCGTACACCCTCGGTACATACACACCTAGCATAGGAACGCGTGGGTACATGTGTACCCGTCATGGCTTTATGCTGGGTACGTCCTGGGTACACATGTACCAGTGTACAGTAGTGTGCAGGCCGAACATGCACGAGCCGAGCGGTGCGAGACTGATTTGATATCGATGTGATGGTACATACGTGCTTGATGTCGGGAGGGGGGGATGCTTATATTCCAGGTTCGGCCGGGTGGATGCCATCTATCGAGTGGAGCTTGGAGGAAGACCGTACGTGTTTGTCAAGGTTTCGTGGCTGAAGAAGCCAACTAAAGCTTTAACGGCCGCTTTGCGTGCGAGGCATTCCATCATAGGAGCGGATAGTGTTTCAAACTGCTTCTACGTATTGGACCCAGAGAATCCGGCCACTGAATTCGATCGAAAAGAACCGTTTATGCTTGCCGAGGAGATTGCTTCTCAAGTGGTGATTCGAAAACATCCTTGCATGGAAACCGCGGTGGTCTTGGATCCGCTAGCCGACTTCTTTGAGCAGATTGTCCGAGATGAAAATCCCAGTGACAATGAGGCATGATAGATAAACATAGGTAAATGTAATTGTATATAATGATCGTTTTTGTTATGGTGAATTGTTAAATTGACACATGGTACATTATCGGTACACGTGCACGCCATATATAACACACGTGGGGTAACTATGTACCCGAGTCGTACTAAGCGGGTGCGTTCACATGTACCCAGCATGCCCTAGTCTGCCATTTAGTACATGTCCGGTACATGTGTACGAGAAACCATGTACCCAGCACGTACTCAGCATATACTATATGGTACACGTTAAGTGCATGTGTACGGGGGACCATGTACTCGGCATGTACCTACAGGTACCCACCTGGTGCATGCTGCGTACATGTGTACGGAGTCGATTGCGTACACATGCACGCCGCATGCACCTATTTCTTACTTGTGTACCCGTCGACGGGTACACGTGGGTACACGAAGGTACACGCCAGTCCTGTTTTCCGGGTGTCCATTTATGAAGGTATAACTCAATAGTTTGCATCGAAACTTGTCAAGGATGTCTTAGTCACTTATGGCCTTGACAAATATGTGAAAATATTGCACTTTTTTACAACTCGGATTTTCACTGAGTTTTGGGCCCCAAGTGGGGAGTGGGCAGGTACATATGTACGTTGTCCAAGTACATGGGAGGTACATGCGTGGTACATGTCGGGTACAGGTGTCCTAAATTTGTAGGGTCCCGAGAACTACTATCCAGCTTCATAGTAAGCTATCACGTCATCACATAGAGGTCGGACCTCTGTTGTATTTGAACGGCGCTTGACAACCGCCTAGCAACACATTTCCTTGAGGGGGGAAGATGATAAGCTAGAAATACAACTAAAAACCAAATAAATAATAAATAATAAAGACAAATAATAAAATAAAACAATTAAGTTGCATCATCGTTTTGCTTTGGTAAGTCTGACTATATACAGTCAAACCATGCAGAACTCCATGAAGTTGACACATATAAGTATCAAACATTTCTAAGGTCATCAGCCATGACATACATATGAGCTTGATTTTGAAGACCTAGACATTGTATACATCTGGTCTAGCATGTATCCAGACTAGAATTGTATACTGACACGGTGCAAGCACTATAGCCTCTGCCACCGATGATCATTGAAAAGGGCAACCATTCTTGATACTTCATACATATCATCTGATTGGATCATTAAAGGTGTCAAGATTACTCAATGCAATATGCAGGCCACGGCCTGAGTACAACACCTAGAAAGGTCAAAGCCACTGAGCTGACCAATGCAGCATAAATGCTAGCTGCCTTGAAGGCTATACAATAAGCCTATTGCCCTTATGTCTTGATATGTATCCGTGTATTGGCATCTCTTTGAGGTAATTATGCCTACTGAATGAGCCATACCAACCATCTTGTCTTCATTGATCATTACATATCTGATCATATCGCCATTGAGCAATGCCTATTCTGTGAGATTATATATCACGAGGCATTTCATTAGTGCACATTAAACAATTGAAGTGCAACAAAGATCATCAGCTCTACATCATACCAAAAGGTTGAGTTGTTGTCAATTGATTTTTTCAGACACCATTTCTCAGAGGTCTATTCATCATGAAAGACAGAGTCTGTGCAATCATGGCTATAACACACTATTCGATGAAAATGATATTATCATATGTCATTTTTGTATTTATATATATTTCAAAAAAATCAGGGTTTAGTGATATTTATGCGCGAAATAGGGATACATAAAGGCAACACGGTAGAAAAGTGCAGTATGCGTACAATGAAAACACCGAAATATGCATACATGTATCATTCTTTATTCAAATGTTTACGAGTAGAGTACTTTTCACCCTATACCGTCGAGGCATGACTGATACTATCAGTCAGGGCGGTCGACAAATCCTACTATTTTATTCATCATTCTCTTCTTCCTCATCTTCATCATTCTCATCTTCCTCAGATTCGGCAGTGGCCGCTTCCTTGCCCTTCGCCGTCGGTTCGCTCTTCTGTTTTGGCTTCGTCTCGGCGTCCTGATCGGGCTCGTTGTCGAACTTGATCAGCCGTTGCTGCGCAGAGCTGACCATGAACTGGTCGTGGTCGAAGCCGATCGCGTTCATACCACACCTCATGGCGGCCATGGACGTCGAGCCGACGCCGCAGCAAGCGTCGAGAATCCAGTTGAGTGGATGACCGTTCTCATCCATCTTGCCCGGATTGTCACCGAGCATGTGGCACTGGATCAGCTCCATCAACAGAGCTTGGGGTTTCTGATGGTTATTCACGGCTTTGTTGTCGCGTTTGAACATCTGGTGCACAACCGGGAAGCCGCGCAAAAGTGACGCGCGGCTCACACGTTCACCTTCTCCAGTATCAAAGTTGAACATCCACTCCGGCTTTTTAGTAGACTCCCCCTGGGCATCGCTCTTTACATGGTACCCCAGGACGCCACATTCAACGTCATTGTAGCGCACGGTCTTGTTGGGGTTCATGTTCACGTTCTGCTTGTGCCAGAAGAACCGCTCCGCGCGGCCGGAGCAGTAATTGTCAATCACCTCCAGGAAATCGTTTTGTTGGACGAAACCGCAAAAGATAGCGACTGTCCATGCCGGGGCGGTGGTCTTGGCGTTGAAAGCGGACTCCAGGAACGGTTGCACCTCCTCCTTGGTCATCGCGTCGGGAGTCTTCTCCTTGTCAAGGGCGTAATTGCAGTCGATGATCGTCCCCGCGAAGGGCAGCCTCGGGACGTCCTTCATATCGCTCATGCTGCCCTTGACGATCTTCCAACGAGGGAACATCGGCACGTTCGTCTCATGTGTGGGCTCGTCGTCCTCAAGGCCTGCCTCTCCTGGAACCTTAAGCTCCGGCCCCTCGGTCCGCGCCTCCCGATAGAGTTTGATGTCGACTTTCACCTCGACCTGTTGCAAGCCTAGGATGTGCCCCGCGCGTGGCGCCTGCGCTTCTTTGAGATTCGCCCGCGCGTTCTCGACGTAATTCAAGATCGCGTGCGGAACTTCCCCAGATCCCCCCCGGCGCGCTCCCCCCTGAGTTGAAGGTAAGCAGCCGATCAACGACTCGATTTTCTCTTGGGAGCTCCAGTAGGGGGTGAACTCGGCCTTGAATGCGTCCCAGGTTTGCAATCCCGCCGCGGACACCAAGTGCTTCTGCACCATGCGTTCCTTCTTGAACTGGCTTATCATCAGCCCCCCCTCTTTTACTGACAACTCCTTCTGAATAATCAGGCGCAGATACGTGTCCACCTTGTCGAACTCCGCCTCCCCCGCCAAGCCGCCCAAGTTAATCCAGAACGTCATACCCATGGATTTGGCATTGTGGAGAAACTGAGCTTCTTCCACCAAAATGCCTGCCCCTTTAGACGAGCCCGCTCCGTGGTCCCCGCCTCCTCGTTGCACCTCGTCTTCCATCTGCAAGTAAAAAAAACATTTTTAGCATGTCTTAAAATATAGAAAAGGATGCTTTGGGGGGTAAACACTGTTTGAAGCAGAAGTAAAAAGTAATTTACCTGTCGGTTGGAGGTGCCCTTTTTGCCAGCTTTCTTGGCGGGTCCCTTAGCGGGCGAAGATGAGGCCTTGCGCTTTTTGGTCTTCGAAGCCAAAGGGTTTTTCATGCCCTTCAGGTCAAACCTTCTGTAAGCCTCCATGATGCTAACGCAGAGGTCCCACGTCTGCGGCCGGAAATTGGTAATTGTCCAGTGCATGAAGTAGTGGTTGATTTGCACGCCGCCGAACACAGAATGCTTGGACATCGCTACTTCCTTCACATGCGTCTCCATCGACTGGTTCAAGTGAGACATTACGTGGTACCAACTTGTGACCCGATCGAGGTGAGCGTTGATGTCATCCTCCAGCGTCTTCACCGTCACGTGTACCTCAGGGAGGGTCTCAGGGTCTCCCTCGCGCTCAGACGTCTCCACATTCTCGATGTACTGGAATCCCTTGGGATATTTCTCGGGATCCGGGACTGAAAAACCAGTCCATTGAATAAACTCGGTCCGTAAAAGAACTTTCTGCCCGACTGCGAACTGCTTAGGCATGTGAGTCTTATTGAATCTGGCTTGGCTAATTTCTGCTGCTCGGGAAATGTTGTCTACCGCGTTGGCATGAACAGCCGAGTACTGGTCAAAATGATCTCGAATAGCTTCTTGTATTGGAACAGGAGCTTCTGGCGGAATAGTGATAACTAGGTCATGAGGCGAAAGTGGTTGCGCCATCGAGTCGAGATAAAATGGTGAATAACCAGTTGATGCAGAAACGGTATTGTTAATTGCAAACTCCACCAGAGGCAACTTGTCCTCCCACGAATTGGCTGAAGTATCATTGCAACAACACCTGAAAATGAAAATGCTACTAATCAGTTTGTAAACCAGAGGATGGTGAAATCAAATCATGAATCAACAATTTGAAAAATACCCGAGGATGTCCTCAATGAAGGCATGGCTCCTCTCATTGGCAGCACGTTCGACTGTGGATGGTGTGATGACGTCATGGACAATCTCGTACCAGTAGATTTCCACAGTGTCTGCCAGAATGTAGAGGTGAATCTGGGGTCTCGATCTGAGATGATGTTCCTCGGGAGACCATGGAGCTTGAAGATATGCTGCATATAGATGGAAGCAGTATGCTGAGCTGTCCAGGTCATGCTGAAGGGAATGAGATGACAACGATGAGAGAATTGGCACATTATTACAAATATACTGTCGTGCCCATTAGTGGTGATAGGCAGATCAGTGATCCAATCAAGAGATACATCAAGCCATTTTGTCTTAGGCACAGAATATCGTATGTGTGCCTGACCATAAGGCTTGTGTCGCCTCGTTTTCTGGCGCTGACAAACGGGGCACTCCCGAATGTACTTGATGGCTGCCGTTGTCATTCCTGGCCAATAATACCGGCTACGCAGAAGATGAAGCATGCGATTTTTGCCTATATGACCAGAAATAGTGGCTGAGTGGCACTCATGAAGAAGAATGTGGCGAAGTTGTGTGATCTCACCGTCATCTGTGGGGACTTTAGCTGTTGGTGGAATGTACAGCTGTCTGCCATATATGGTCTTACGATAGATCAACCCCTGAATGAGCTCGAAGCTGTAGCTGCTGACTGACTGTGATGAAGTCGATGATGTCAGCTTAGCCAAAATAGTCTGTGCAAATGTGTCACGATCATACTCGGATATAATGATGTCGTGTAGCTGATGAGCTGATGAAGAAGATATAAGAGCAATGAATGTAGGATCTGCAGATGGAATGACCTCGCTGATGTCCATATGATGAAGACAATCAGTAAGTTCAAAAAGTGCAGAGATACGCGTGAGTGCGTCTGCAACCTTATTCTTCTCGCCAGCAATGTGCTCTATACGGAAGTTGTACTCAGAGAGTTCGTCCAACCACCGTGCCTGTTTGGGGCTCAATGTGGATTTGGTCTGGAAATAAACCAGTGGCTGATGATCTGAGCGTACAATAGTCTCAGGAGCTCCCAACAAGATGTGGCGAAAGAATCGGAAGCCTTCCACAATGGCAAATAGCTCGATCTCAGGAATAGGCCAACGTCTCTGTGTATCGGATAGAGTGACGCTGTGATAGCCACATGGCTTCATACCTTTTCCTTGATCCTGGAGTAATACTTGGCCAACGTGTGTGCCTGATCCATCGACCTCCAAAATAGATGGCAGTTTCTGATCTGGAAGTTGTAATACTGGAGCGTTACAGATGGCACTTTTGAGGTTATCAAATGCCTGCTGCTGCTCAGTTTCCCAGACAAACTCTGCATTATCTTTAAGGAGACGATTGAGAGGTTCGGCAACTTTGGAGAACTTTGGTATGAATCTCCTAAATTGACCAACCATGCCCAAGAATGACCGAAGGGATGACTTGCCATCTTTAGCCATACGGCGTAGAGGCTGCTTTCCAACGGTAGGACCATAAGACACTGGAGGCTGAATTGCCATGACTGCTCTGATCCTGTCTTCGATGATGGATAGGCCTGCTTCAGATATGTGATGTCCGATAAAATCTATAGATTTAACGAACAACTCCACCTTGGAAGGCCTGATGAAAAACTGGTGATCTCTGCAACGCTGGAGGAACTGTCGAACATGCTTCACATGACTGTCAAAATCTGGACTGTATACGATAGTGTCGTCCATGAATATGACAAGGAACTGGTCGATGAAGTCGAAAAATGCCCGATTTCCTACACGAAGTGCTGTTGCAGGAGCATTGGTCAATCCGAAAGGCATAACTGTCCATTCATAAGAACCGTATCTGGTGCGAATAGCAGTTTTATGTATATCATCCGGATGAATGGGGATTTGGTGAAAGAACTGGTTGAAATCAAATCTACTGAACCATCTTGATCCCTTCAGCTGCTCTAGTAGGGTGTCGTGTGGTGGTAGTGGATACGTGTCCTTTATGGTGATGTTATTCAGGGCACGATAATCACAACACATCCTCCACTTCCCCCCTGGCTTAGGAGCGAAAATGATTGGGCACCCATATGGCGATGATGATGGACGAAGGATACCCAACTCGACATATTTTATGATTTGCCGTTTGAGCTCCTCCATCATGGGTGCTGGAATGGTGCGCACTGGCTGTGATGGAGGCTTATGTCCAGGTTCGATGTCGATTCTATGATATCCACCTTCAAACCGCTCTGGCCTATGACCAGCCGGAAGATCCTCTTGGAAAACGTCTGAAAAGTCTTCTCTCACTTGATCACGTGCTGCTGTGACCTCGGGGTCTTCCATTGTGGTGTCTGAGTCTGATGCTGCAAAGACCAATTCACCATCGACCTCGGAGAGGAAAAAGAGATATGCTACGGCTTCTTCAGCCGAACCACTGGATCGAATGCGACGGAGATGTTTCCTCATAGTGGTGGCACTGACCAATTCCATTTCAGGAAGGCCATCTGAGTCTGGAGTCTGCTCAACTCTGGACAATACTGTGCGAATACTGGAGCCTGATGAATGCTTTCTAGTGATCGTCAGATTTTTGGTCTGAAAGTCAATATGTGGATTCCTCCTCTCCAACCAATCTTGACCCAGAATGACAGTGAATGGTTTCATGTCAATGATGTAGAAATCTTCTGTATCCTTATACTTGCCCAAAGAAAATGTAGCCTTGGGAAGATAGGATGTGCATGATAGTTGGCTTCCTCCAGCCAATCCCACTGAAAATGATGAAGAATCTGTGGGAGGTATACCAAGCTGAGCAGCGAACTGTCTGTCGATGAAAGACGATGTGGCTCCTGGATCTACCAAAATGTGAGTACTCTGTCCATAAACTTTCCCTTTATACAACAACAGCTTCTTCTGTGATTTCAGCTGTGCTGTTTGAGACTGCATCTGTGCGATGTGTTCTGTGGGATTGTCCATCTGCTGAAACTGCAATGTCAGACTGGAAAGGACTTCTTCTGAGATACTCTCAATCCGGCCACTTGCTTCAGTGGCATCTTCAGGCTGATCTACCCTCGGGGTGCTCTCAACACCGGTACCTGCGCAGTACCCTGAGAGTTTCCCTGAGGAGCTGGAGCTGATGGAACTGGATCTGGAGTTGCAACTGCTGCATTGATGCTGTGCTGACTCTTCAGTTCCTTGACCAAGGTGTTGATCGTATTGATGAGTTTGCCAGACCCATCCTTAGCACCCTGATTCTTCTGTGGCTGTCTCTGATTCTGAAAAGGATTCTGAGCTGGTGGCTTACCCTTGGTCTCCTTTCCATCATTGGTCCTGGTGGCAAAACAATCCTTCTCGATGTGACCAACACGACCACAACGATTGCAGGTCTTATCATTCTGTGATTTTCCTTTTCCTTTTCCTTTGCCCTTGCCTTTACCACCTTTTCCTTTGTTCCGATTCTGATTGGAGTTCTGGCTGCCACTCTGATTCCAATTCCGATTTCTGTTGGTTCTGTCATATGGCTTCTGGCCACGTCCTCTGTCCTTATCCTTCTTGGATGGACCTCCAGATGACTGCTCCTTCTGACCCCGATAGTGAAGGGTTTCTGATTGCTTTGAGTGAATGACGTAGTTCAAATCAAGCAATATCTGTGTGGTTTCTTGCCACGACAGATTGTTCCTCTGCTCTTCTGTCAGGTATCTGAGCTGGAACTGTCTGCGGAGATCAGAATCCATACTGGTGACGAATCTGTCCTTTATTAGCACATCATTTAAATCAACTGCTGCTAAAGAAGCCAGTGATGTAAATGTGCGCAAATAATCTGCAAAGGTTTGGGTTCCTTGAGTCAGTGCCATTAGGTGTTTCTTGGCTACTGATCTCTTATGAGGATTACCAAATTGTCTGAGGAACGTCTGTCTGACCATCTCATAAGTGGCATATGGTTGTTGTGCCAAGACCTGGAAATAGTGTCTGTCGTTATTCTGTATGAGAGTAAGAAACACTGTGATCAAATCCTTATCATTGACACCTGGATAAGTGAACTGGAAATATCTGTCCACTGTATCCAACCAGACCTCTGCGTCCTGTCCTGTTTGAATTCCCTAGGTGGTGTCATTTTCACCTTGGGGACCAAACTGGGTGGAGCTGGTGGAGCTGGTGCTGGTACTGAATCTGCATCTGGATCTACAAAGACCATCGGAGGACTGTCTGCTGTATACTCTGCTTCTGGTGCCTGAGGCTCATTGGCAGGATCCTTGTACCGGCTCATATCTGGTTTCATGCGACCGACATTGTCATAATAGCCTATGTGGTCATATCTGGTTAGTGTATCGGCATAACCAGCGATCCACTTCGGGATTTTAAACCGACTGTATGCATCGTATGAACCAAGTATGTCGAAAAACCAATTCGAATGATCTGGGTTGATATCAGGAACCTCATGCTCTTCCTCTTCGATAGTAACCATCTAAAAACAAAACACAGCACAAAAAATACCTTCAGCTAATTGTCTAACTGAGTGTGTGTGTGATTTATATGTTATATATGGTATATCGACATGTTTACATACATGTATTATATTCGTTCATAATAATGAGGTAAGTATATATATATATCCACCTTCTTCCCCCCTCAAGGAAGTGTGTGATATAGTGGCAGTTGTCAATTGCCAATACCTCAAAATAGCATGCATTTCTTATAGGAATCATCTGTCACAGTTCTTGGGTTGTTGCCCGTAGTATTATCATGTCTATGATGATTTAGCATGATATAATAATACCAAAAAACGAAGTTTTACGAAATAAAACTGGCATTTTAGAGCATATATAGTTACAGTGACCCTGTTACTCAATACAGTGTTTAGGGTGTTACTTGATATCAGTAACCCTAATACAGGTAAAAAATAAGCAGTATAACGTTTTTGCAAAGATTTTTAAGCAAAACTGCATTCAATACCTAAGTGAATGTTAAGTGATTTTCAGAGGGTACGTTACACCCCTGACACACACATTCAAATATTAGGGTGTTACAGGGTGTTACACGTGTTATGTCTTTCAGGGATTGTTATTTGATAGATAAATATCCATTATAGCAAAAAAAATCAATCCCGAATTTGCAAAAGATTACACGTATTGTATTTTGACCGATTTCTCGTTACAGCCAATATGTTCACCCCTATATATTACACACCTAATATCTAGGGTGTTACACGAGATATGACCATGGTTGTTGTGATTTTCACATACCTCAATAGGTATTAAAATATTATTTGAAATAAAATGAGGTCGAAATTTCAGTTTTGAAATTTATCGCCAGCATTTTTCACCGATTTTACAGCCTTTTTCAGCCATGTTTCGGATAATATATATATATCATATCTCAGTGTGTGTGTGTGTTGCAAGCTACAGAAATATTGCAACATTCTTCACTTTTGCACATGATATTTTTCATGGCACAACAGTGAATATCTCAAAAAATCAACATGTATAGTGAACATGTAATGTGGGTTTTTCTGATTGAAACTCATGGAGGCAAATGCACTCTCTGGTGATATTTAAGATAAATCAACTGTAAATGAATTCACAGTTGTGTCAGATCCTAAGATATATTTGGATGTATACAACGAGTATATCAAGTGATATCTCTGTGTTCAAATACATCTGGACACTGCTAGATGTAATCTGAGCAGTTTTTACACAACACAATGTTTGTGTGTGTGTACGTCCACAACCACCTTTTGTCAATTCATGTATGGTTGCTGATCTGAGTTGGTACATGCATGTGAAGTGATCATCTGTATCAACTGTCAGAATGCAATGTAGATATTGATGTTGCTCCAGCGATAGTAAAAATGGCATGGACAGTGTTCAGCAGTTACCAGCTGCATATTGAACACTGATACTGCCTTCGGGTCTGGAGATATTCTCCATCCAGCCCTACAGCATGTTGTTTTATCCTGTTACCATTACTATCGCCATCACTGATATCCAGCACGCACATGTGTTTGCTGGATGGTATCTATGTATTATGTATTAATACAATACTTGATCATTACACTTAGAGTCAGTGTATTGTCAACATGTATAATGAATGCTAGTGTTTGTGCAGTGTATTGTGCTGATTAGTACTAGTGTGTGTGTGTGTGTTTACTTGCACACACTTTGCAAGATCTTTATGGATATCACAATATCCTAACAACCTATCATGCAGATTGTCAGCATACCACGTACTGATTACATCTAACATGATATATATAGTTTAGGGATTGTTGTAATTCCATGATAATCTCATTACGAAATGAGTTACTGATAGATTTTACATGAAGCTCAGGTGAGCATTCCTTCAAGTAATCCACCATAGAATGTACATGTTACCTGGAGAGCATCTCGGCTCCACCAGGGCACGACAAACTAATTATGGTGTTTAGATTACTGTCAGGCACCCTTTGCAACATGGATTCGAATATAAACTAGCATTCACTGCAATATGCTTATGCTCTATGTACTACAGCTGTTATCGTGATCAAGCTGTACAGTATAATAAAGTATGTACCATTTACAACATTGCAATCATTCAGCATAAGATGTGTGCATGATATAGAAGTATATGCACTGTGTATTAATGATTGCTGTAAGTGAAATGAGTGTATGTGTGTGTGTGCTAATCTGCACACACATATTGTGCACAGATCATTGTGCTGCTGATAAGTATAATGCTGATGATCAAAAGTATTTGTGTGGTCATCAGAACATTGGAATCTGCTGCAGTATGATAATAAGGCATTCACAGCAGTATGTATCCACAGCATAGCGATCATGTGCTCTTAGCATTCCTGCATATATACAATCATTCTGCATATGATTTTATCGCGCGTACACATGTGTGCTTCTCACTGCATGTAGACACATTAAAACTGTACGTGCTAAAATCGAGCATTGCTCGCATTTTATGAAATCATGAAAGGTATATATTATGCTGACAGGCCATAAATCATTGCACGCAGTGATTGTAAACAGTGCGTAGAGATGATTTGCAAAAATCGCTGATGTACGTTGTATACAAATGCGAGCGCGCTGCTGATGAAAAGTATGAATTGTCGTCGCCATTCATCAACATATGATACGAGCGCTGACATGTATACAAATCAAGATTCTGTCGATGACCACTATGTCATATATCATTCTGGACAATTTTCGAACGTGATTCTTGCAAGCGCGCGCATGCTGCGATCAACTTCTGCAAAATATGTGACCATCGCGCAGTATGCGACCATCGCGCATGCTGCCATCTGCAATTTAGTGATCATCGCGCATCAACATATATGAGGCCGTACAAAAAGCAATTCAGCGCAATCATGAAAATTGCGATACTGCGCTGATGATTTTCCGCGCGGAAACGATTTTGCCGATGATTTATCGCATCTGCGAACATGCATATATCCGCGAACCATTTATCGTGTACATTTCATTGCTGCGCCGATATATGTCATATGCACACCTTATCGCGTATATGTGCGATCAGCTGTTTCTGCGAGTGCGCTGCGGAAAATCTTCTCGCGCAATTTCTGCGTTGTCGATATGCGAACGTATATTATTCGGGCTGCAGATATTCAATTTTATGCGAGCGCTATCGTATGTGCGCCTCCTGCAACCTGCGAACAATATTAAATATGCTATGTCTATCACTGCACCCACTTGGGTTCTCGAGTATCGTGCCTTGACGACTTTCAGAATACCACTGATACGGCTGTAGATACAAGCGCCGTGAATATATTATCAATATACAAAAGAAACACTGCAAAGTTGGACAGCAATGCGAGTGTACGGATGAGCGGGTTTGTGAGTGCAGTCTCTGTAAGAAGATCTGCTGAAGCACAACGCTTCCTCACTTTTATACCTACGTCACCCATCATCTTAGATGGTACCGCCATTGGGTTGTGAACCCGAGACGTAGGTTGAACGACCAACATGGTAGTAACGACTAGTTCGTTCATGCTGCACATGCGAGTTCTGCGCATGCTGAAAGCTAAAGATGGTTCTTGGTTTGTTTCCAAGATGTATCTTTGCTTTGCCATCTTCGAGTTCAATCATACGAACTCTCGATGACAGGGATGCCTGATGATATGACATAATCATCTGGCGACATGTACAGTCATCGTCGACCGTACTGACGACTGTCATAAATGTATGACGCGACTCGACCTGTACAGTCGTGATCGACCATACTGTCGACTGTCATAATAATATATGACATGACCGACTGTCATAATAATATATGACATGACATGACATGGTATGACATGTATGACATGTATGACACGTATGACATGTATGACACATATGTCATCGGTCATAACCCTGACACCCTCATTCGTTTCAGAATTCGGGCCAAGTTTCCTGTTCTGAGATCTTGAAATAATTATTTATACCCACCCACCCATGGTGAGCATTTTTTGTCATGTGAGCTCCCCATTTTGCCCTTGTTTGCAGGTACTTCATACCATGGGAGTTGGGACCTTGCTGAGCCTCTTGTTCGCTAGCTCTTCGCCAAATCTCACCCTAGCTTGTGATCCGGAGGAACAGTATAATTGACAAAATAAATTAATTTAACGGTTAGTCACACTGTCATACTGTGGGTCAAAACCCGCCTAGTGACATGACAACACTGGTTGGGACTTGGGAGAGATCGAGATGAAGATCCGATATCGGATATGCAAAATTGCAAATGCATGATACGCGTGGAGCTGGAGGGGGAGGTGCTCAGCTGCGCTCCCCACCCAGACACGCGGAAACGAGCCACCCTTGACCCAACCTTGAAGTACGTTAGGCTTAACAACACGAAACACAAACAGGAAAGAAATCCAGCATTCGTATTAAAATTAATCAACCGACAAGAAATAAATTTCGAACAAAAATGAGGACTTGTTGAGGAAAAACAAATACATAGAAAAACACGGTGAGAAATTGATGCAAAATCTCCTCATGAGATAAGATAATAGTATCTCGAAACATTGTTGAAGGAACGCTTGCGGGGATGGAAAGAAATGCAATTTTAAGTTCACAAAAGAGCTACACGCGCTATTCTGAGGAGCCGGAAACAGGTGCGATGCGCTTTAAGCCAGCCTTAAAATTTTGATACCTTTATCGCCTATTTGCAGTTCCATGAAATGAGCTTGTGCCTTGCGATAGCTTGGCGGCCTGAAAAGCGCTTCATGGAGCCCTACGCGAAAGAAGTGGATATCAAAAAAAGCCAACGATACATGCACCAACAATTTGACTTCACGGTCTACAAGCAAGGAGTTTCTTGCGCATTACTTCATTCGCCTCATCAAATTCTTCAATGCCTTGAAGGTGGGAGTAGAGGTCGCTGACTTTGCCAACCTCCGACTTGCTGACGACGTGAACTGTCGATTCGAACAGTGGGCTCGAGTGCACCACGAAATCTGTGGGCAGTCTGAATCCAAATTGTAACCAAAATCCTTCAGGGCATTCCTCATCCGAATCCAAGATCTTGGGCGTCTAAGTTTTCGGCAACATTTGGAGTTATCTCTGGTCATTGGACATCCGCGTAAAGAAATCGAGCTTCAGTATTGCAAGCCTGACTTAAAAATGCATTTTCATTTTTCTTAGCGCTTTGATTAAGCTGTGCTGTTTGGCCTTCCGATTTAGACCTGGCTTACAAGCTCCAAACGTTTCCTAAAGCGTGCGTTCGTCGCGTCTTCGCGAATTTCAAGGCTACCCCCCAGTATTTTATTGTCACACCTGATGATGTTTTAGTTGTGATTACAGAGGAAGTTCTTCGTCAACAGCCAGAGAAAGATCGCATGTTGCTCTTCTTGGAGACACGACTGGAACGCTTTCCGAAACGGCTCTCCAAAAAGAGGGCTCCAATCTCCCCACCTTCCGAAAGATATGCAGCTTGTGAGTCACTTCTTACCTGTCTTATTGTTATCATCCTCGTGAATTTTATTGTCCAAGAATATGGTTTAAAAGTTTAAAGCCACTCCACTTCGTGGAAGAACTGCCTCTGCATCCATAAAAGTCCCACAGCTTATTGGCGAAAACACTCTGATATCCAATGCTCAGAATTTTAACGCCTTTTGTTTTCATTCGGCTTAGCGACCCGAACACACCCAAACTCAACATTTGGCTCTCACAGCTTGTTTCTGGATTCCAATTCATCTTCGAGTTGGTGGGAATGGGTTTGCGCCAGTTGCGGAGTCCGTTATCAAAGAACTCAGAGAGGCAGTTTTCAAAGAAAGACCCGAGGAGATAATGTATTGACTTCTTTTCCTCCATGCCCTCCATAGACGTTTCTCACACGGCGGAGCCTGTGGCCTGCGATTTGGATTCGCAAAGATAGCTCGCTTAACCCTTTCGTTAATTTTAAGTCAATCGCGGGTTTACTTTTGCCTCTCATCCCCACATTTCGGCAAGTTCTTACAAAGTAGCTCTTTGCTTTCCACACTGATGCGCAGAAAGTTTTTAGTCCAAGCGGTCCAGAAAAGAATAGCAAACAAGCAGGTGCGATTTTCGACTACAGGACTGCAAGCTTTCCGGCGATAATTCTCTTGTTAGCACTAAGCGAAAACCATCTGATTTTAGCGATACGTCAGTTTTGTAGAATTCAAAATTTGCAAGATTGTCTTGAGATCGGTTCTGAATGAAGCAAAACCTGAATTCTTAGTAAAAGAAGTGTTGCCATGGATGGATGCTCGTGGAAACGCAGACAACAATGGATCGGCTAATCGGGAAAACGGAACTTTCGAAACTGACGGTGTGCACTCCCACACCCTTTGTCTGACATTGTTTCGCAAATCGTCTGCAGAGTTATTGCCTAAGGTGATTTGTTATAGGGTGAAGATTAGCCGACGGTGCCGCTGCAATTGATTGTTCTAACAGGGACACTACATGCCACAATACAGGCCCCTAAGGGTACTGAAGCACCCCAGCTGAGTCTACCAAACCCTCTGCAGCCTCTGTTGCGAGAATTACCTGCCTCACAATAATGCAATGCTTAAACACAGAAGACTACGCTCCAATCCTCAAGTAGCGTTTTAGTGTTGCCCATGGAACAGACCATACCGGCGTGTCCTATTGGACAGCTGGAGGGAGTCTTTTTCATCAGACTTGGGGTTCGGGATGCCAAGCTAATCGCGAGATGCCAACGATTTTACCACTTGTGGTGAAGCGGGGCACATTAATTGTGGCGATCCTGGCTGCCGTGCAATGCTAAGCTTTGAGACAGGAGCTATCAGTACCTACCTCCAAACTTGATACGAGTCCTTGTCTGGACTACAAAAGAGCCCGCCTCTAGACTAAATATGAGCCCGCCTGCGGACTTTATATGAGCCCGCCTATAAACTAAATATGAGCCCGCCTCTGAACTTCATATCAACACGCTCTCAGACTTGAAAAGATCCTGCCTCCGGACTACATAAGAGTCCGTCTCCGGACTTCATATGAGCCCACCTCTGTGCTACACACGAGGCCCCCTCCGGACTACATATGGGCCTGCCTTTGTACTATACACGAGCCCGCCTGCGGATTTAGTATGAGCCGGACTGCAAATGACCTCGCCTTGGACTTTACATGAGCCCGCCTTTGGACTACATACGAGCCGGCCCCCGCACTACATACGAGTCCGCCTAGGACTACAGACGTGCCCGCCTCCGGACTACATATGAGGCCCCCCTCGGAACTATGCACCCACTCCCGCTTCTCCGGACTACAGGCTACATATGAGCCCGCCTCCGGGATTTAAAATGAGCCTGCCTCGGAACTATGCACGAGCCCGCCTCCGGACTTTATATGAGCCTGCCTCTGCACTACATATGTGCCCGCCTTGGGACAAAATACGAGTCCGTCTCGGAACTACATATGAGCCCCCCTCTGGACTACGCAAGAGCCCGACTCTGTCATACACATGAGGCCGCCTCCGGAATACACACGAGGCCGCCTCCGGACTACATATGGGCCTGCCTTTGGACTACATATGCGCCTGCCCCCGGATTACTTATGAGCTCGCCTCTGTACCACACACGAGCCCGCCTTTGTACTACATATGCGACCGCCTCGGAACTACACATGAGCCTCTCTACATGACGCATATGTCTGCCTCTGGACGATATATGAGCCCATCTCCACACTAAATATGAGCTCGCTTCTGAACCGCATATTTCCCTTCCCCAGATTAGTTATGGGCGTACTGCCTGTTTCACCGACAGGGCAGCCTCACTTTTGGTACACTCAGTGCTTCACGGCAGCCTCGCCATCTGCATAGCCAACACCTGGTCTATTGTCGGGATAGCCTTACTATCTGTACTTTTATCGCCTGTTATATTGGTAGGACCGCCTCACTATCCGCGCAGCCCTGCCTCCGGCACACAGGCGGGGCAGCACTACCAACCAATCAACCTCCACCTATTCCACTGGCTGGGTACCTTAGTTTTTCAGCCTTACTTAGCATGCTTGCTTTCATGGAACCCTCTTGGACCCCAAGGTTCCCCCTTTTTTTCACAGGCCTTCCAGCCTGATGCATTTGCCGTGCGGGCTGACTCTCAAGCTAGCCCCCCTATGTGACACAGGCACAACAGTTGTCAGATTATGTGCTTACAATCTTTGTTGAGTTCGACGAGGATGCAAACGGCTTTCTTGATCGCCAGGAGTTTAAGAAAGCTCTACAGGTAACCGACGCTCACCTCGATACAACATTGCAAATGGTGGTGGGACTCCCGACAGGGTCCTGATTGAATGCAAGTAGAATTAGGCTTTCATGGCTAGAAACGAGGCAGTCTTTCTGTAATTATCTACTCTTCGTTTGATATGCTAGGTTTTGTCCGTGTTTGGTTATACGGATTCTTTAGTCACTAAAGTTGTGGCCACGTGTGCTTGTTTCGGTCATCGCAATATGTATTATTTGGGCAGCACCTGTTGGGCTTCTTCGATTTTTTTTCCGGCTCAAGTATCAAGTCTGCCTCGTTCATATCTTGACAATCATGAGTGGGTTACCTTCAGTCAAATCTCTGAATGTTGTCAGAGTGCATATCCATACCTAGCTCATGCTGGCTAAGGTGATGTCAGCATCCCGAATTCATGTCTGATGAGAGCTGCACTCCTAACGACACAAGAGATGGCACTGTGGTGGATGTCCCGGATGATCCCGGCGCACAGGGCAACAAGCTAGACCTCACGAAGCAACAGATTAAGAACTTCATGGCGGAATGCGACGATAATGGGGACGGGAAGATTGATTATCACGAATTTTTGCCACTCATGGTGCGCCGGCTGGCCGACCTCTTGCCCGTCTATGTTATAGGTGTGCACGCGGCAAATGCTTGGGGGCCGTGGATATGCGCGCGGCGTCCGTCCCCGCGGCGTGCTCATCAGCGCAAAGATGTAAAGCTGAGATTTGGTGGAGTGCACTCCGCTGCTGTATATATGACTGCATGCCCCTGTGGCAGCTTTCTGCGCGGAGGCTTGCTTCCGTGAGGTTTCGGGGCTGGCCGCCTGGGCAGACAGAAGTCATTGTAAGCTCGAAGGCGAAGGCAGAGGCTGCGAAGCTGCAGGAAATGAACATTGGGGATGCGTATAAGCAGGCACGCATCAGCCTCCCACCATGCACCGCCCTCACCTCTACATTGGCTGGCATCCACAGGACGGAAAGGAAGGGCAGGGCGATGCCGTTATCCATTGCCTGCTGTTTGAGAAGTGATGTCGCTCTACTGCCAGCCGAGGCTACCACGCATTTAGTGGTGAGAGGCGAGCGGATGTCGCTCTACTGCCAGCCGAGGCTACCACGCATTTAGTGGTGAGAGGCGAGCGGATGTCGCTCTACTGCCAGCCGAGGCTACCACGCATTTAGTGGTGAGAGGCGAGCGGATGTCGCTCTACTGCCAGCCGAGGCTACCACGCATTTAGTGGTGAGAGGCGAGCGGATGTCGCTCTACTGCCAGCCGAGGCTACCACGCATTTAGTGGTGAGAGGCGAGCGGATGTCGCTCTACTGCCAGCCGAGGCTACCACGCATTTAGTGGTGAGAGGCGAGCGGATGTCGCTCTACTGCCAGCCGAGGCTACCACGCATTTAGTGGTGAGAGGCGAGCGGATGTCGCTCTACTGCC
>LGRX02011395.1:0-18755 GCA_001247695.2 Cymbomonas tetramitiformis
TGCAGAGAGAGTCCCGGAGGATCAGAGATATTCCCACCAGACTGAAGAGAGAGTCCCGGAGGATCAGAGATATTCCCACCAGGCTGCAGAGAGAGTCCTGGAAGATCGGAGGTATTCCCACCAGACTAGAGAGATATAATTGGCAGATCGACGATATTTCCCGGCAGATCGAAGATATTTTCCAGCAGATCGGATATATTTCCCCGCAAGATGTCACGCACAGAGCCGCCGCAATCCTGCAGCCATGGCTCATCCCCGACGTTAGGTTCAGAGCGGTGCGCGCGATCGATGTGTGCTTTCGTGGAAGATTGTGCGCATTCAGAGCTGTGCCGAATCGTTGTGCGCAAAAGTCGCATGCTGGAGCCCGGCAGGGTGCAAAGATGACCAAAGCCCTCCGCCAGCTGGCGGCGGCGGCGGCGCTCCAGACATGAGGCGCGGTGGATGCATGCAGTGCAAGCAATTGGTTGCGCCAGCTCGCTTGCGTGCGGAGACGGCGCCATCTGGACGTGACTGGCTGGAGTGCGTGCACAGGCTGTGGCCACGCAGTGTGGGAGATGGGGCCAGGGGAGGGCGGAGCCATACCTTGTGCCGCCTCGAGCGGACGAAGCGTATTTTTCTGCGGGTCAAAAGCTTGCCAGCTCGAGGTCTGCATTGTCCCACACGTGGGGCCGGTGAAGGGTTGCGCGTGATACTCCTCACCGAGGATTGCGTGTATGAGGGACTCGAGGAGGGAGGGGGAAGGGGCGCCGAGCTTCAGTGCGCCGCAGCCACCTGGTGGAGGATGCCATGGAAGAGATCGTGCGGCAGAGGCCACAGGACCTGCTGCTGCCGGCGCGGGTGTGCTTCATCGGGGAGGACGGCGTGGACGCCGGGGGGCTCAAGAAGGAGTTCTTCCAGCTGCTGCTCGGCGAGCTCTTCACCGGGAGCTACGGCATGGTGAAGTACTTCCCCGAGACGCGCATGCAGTGGTTCAACAGCCTGAGCTACGGCACGGATGAGCAGGAGTGGCTGGTGGTCGGGATCCTCTTCGGGCTAGCCGTGTACAACGGGGTGCTGCTCGACGTCCGCCTACCTCAGGTTGCATACAAGAAGCTGCTCGGCAAGCCCGTCGGTGAGGCTTCTGCCACTCCCCGGTCCGAGAGGGTTTGTGATACGGCCGCCATCCCCTGCAACGGACATTCGAGTGAAGCTGGTGGCAAAGCAGCTGCTCCAGCATGACACCGAGTGCTCTGAAACGGCCTGAACTCCTCCCCCAGGCTAGCCCTTCGGAAGTGATGGTTCATGCTAAAAGCGTGTTGTGTCACGCATCTGTGACAACACCAGCACTTGGGCACTCTGCGGGGTGGTCATGCGCTGCGACTGGCGGAATGCATTCAATCTGCATGCCACCTGTGATCATGTGATTGGCGCGCACACGCACCTGGAAAGGTCAGTGCCGCAAGGAAGTGCATCCCGAATCCGGCATTATTTAAAGCGGCCCAAAACAACTCTGGAAATTCGCTGGTGCCGTCCTGAGCGGCTTATTTGGCGGTAACCGTGTCTTCTCATTCCGCAGCCCGCATCCGTCGGTGTGGTGCTGATTGCTATTGCACAGGAATCGTGCCTTAAGTGCGTGAGGAGTGACGTGCGGATGCAAAAGCAGGCCCTGCAGCCTCCAGGGGGCTGCTCCACCGAGCCGTGAGGGTGAAGGCATGTGCTGTCCCACACCGTGTACAGGGCTGAACGACTTGCAGGACTTCCAGCCTGAGCTTCTCAAAAGCTTCCACCAGCTCCTGGAGTATAGCGATGCAGACGCGACTGTGGAGGACATCTTCTGCCTGGACTTCAGCGTGACGGACGAGTTCCTCGGGGAGGCCGTCACACATGAGCTGAAGCCTGGTAGGCATGCCACTGCTTGTTGCCGTGGCGCACGCAGCCACATCTAGCGGCTTACACCTCGAGGGCCTTGCCTGGAGAAGGCCGCCCCTGCCGAGGATTAGGGTTTCAGTAATACCGGATGGCAGAAGGTCCGTGGGGTCCTCGGGGAGAGGTCACGCATCGCTCTGGAGGCGCCCTGTATCCTTTATCCACGCGTTTCTGCCTCAAAGTGTGAATGAATTAAAGTAAGGGCGTCCGCAGCAGCTTCTGGGGCCCTCCTCATTGCGCCTACCGTAGGTTAGCGCGCAGCCCACGATTATTTGCACCCCGTGCATGCGGAGGGACATCCAGCCATAAACTCCCTGGCGGCGCACCTCGCGACGCTTGGAGATGATGCACGCTTCCCTGCGGCGGAGGGCGGCCTCCAGGAGGGCAGGACATCCCGGTTACGGAGGCTAATCGCCGGGAGTATGTTAATCTGTATGTGGAATGGATCTTGAATAAGGTGTCCACTGGCCTAGGGCCACATCTCTAAGCTCTCGGGCTGCTGTTGAAGCCGCCGCCTTCTCTCTCTGCTTGTAGTTCCCTTGATCAACGGCCCAGAGCTATTGCTGGATCACGTGATGAGCGGTGACGACTCTGCTTGCTCTGCGGAAATGCAGTTAGCTGGAGGGGCCACTCTCTTGCTGGTATATTGGCATGCCTTTCTGAGCGCTACGGCAATGACCACTGTGAGCCTCCGGACATGTGCCTTGTTCTGAAATGAGTGAATTAGGGGGAAGCCGGCAGCATTTTGCACATGAGCACATTCATTGCCAGCTCAGCAAGGCAAAGCAGACATGCCCGGCATTTGTCTTTACACAGTCCATGTTTGCACTTTGCAAAGGGCGCAACAAGCAGCGTGTCCTTCTTCCACAGGAACGAGGAACGCGCAGCACCGACAGTCAGGGTGGCACTAGGAGGTGCCACCACAGTATGCTTCAGCCCCACTGGCAATCAGGAACCAGCCTTGGAATGTGCAACTTGGGGAAGTCAGAGATGGAACACTCAGGAGGAAGGATTGCACCTACTGTTCACTAATACTCTGTGCTTGGAGGTCCATGCGATACACAGAGGATCGAAGAGTCTTTCCACGCCTTTAGAAATGGGTTTCTGCTGCTGTGCGGCCCGGTGTTGAAGCTGTTCCGCGCGCCGGAGCTAGAGCACCTTGTGTGTGGCACCCAAGAATTAGACTTCAATTCTCTGGAGGCGGGCGCTGCGTACGAGGTATGTCCAGTACAGGTTTCGTGACTCGCGCTGCACCAATGTACATTTCACACGCAAAGTGATGTTTGTCAATGCGATCTGCTTTCGGATTGGTTGAGTTCCCGCGATTGTGGCTTTTCAGATTGGACGCGCGCGGGTGACATACCTCCATCACACTCTCCTGTGTATACGGCTGAGTCACGTTCCTGGATTCCGCGCAGGGGTACACTCAAGCCTCCCAACAAGTGCGCTGGTTCTGGGAGGTAGCGCATAGCCTGCCTATAGAAAGCAAGCGACTTCTGCTCAGATTTGTCACTGGCAGTGACCGATCTCCTATTGGGGGCCTCGGAAAACTTCAAATGAAGGTTGCTCTCTCCAATATCCTCACATTAGCCGTGCTCGGTCATCTTAAGACTTTCATTCTTCAGGCCACAGAGCATAGCATCACAGTTCAAAAGCTTCTAAAATCCCGCAACAGGATGGTGGCAAAGTGTTGTGCCCTTTTCCCCCCTGATTTGACAAGAAGATTTGTGTTCTTTCTGGACTTGCCTTTTCGTTTGACTTGGCGGATAGCAATCCAGTGGCGATGACGGCATGCGGATGTGTAACACTTTGTGCGAGGGTGGCATGCGCAGATTCAAAGAGCTGGTCCGGACAGCATAAGGCTCCCTACAAGCTATACATGTTTCAATGCAATCTTGCTTCCCGAGTATACGTCGCGAGCAAAGTTGAGGGACCGATTGGAGACAGCGATAAACGTTGCAGAACAAGGATTTGGACTCGAATAAATACTGCATCCACTTAGACCGTGCAGCTTAAAAAGTCGCATTGGGATGGTGTACACGACTGCGGCTTGGCTTTTTTACATATGATATTTGGCAAATCGTCAACACGGTGCTTCCAAGTAATTTGAAATAGCAGCAAGATAACTATATGAATCTTTGTCAAACAATGCTTTACACTTGCATACTGTTTAGATGGTGACCAGCTTGTCTTGTCCTTGCGGATCAAAGGCATTAGATGAATCAATATTTCTCGCCCAATCCTGTGGGTCTTCTATAAGTGGGAGTGCCTGATATACATCTGTGCAGGGGGTGGGACGAGTGGAATGACTGTCGCCTCGGGAGGACGTGGGTGAAGGGATGCGTATTTTCATGGGGTATCTTTGGCACAGCTACTGTTTCTATGAACACTACACCTCTTTAATATGAATCGGCGATTTAGGTTGTTGAACGCAGATTAATCCAGGGAGCAATGACGGATATGGGACCCTCCCTATCTACGACCCAAAACTTAGAGGGATCCAACCTTCTCCCCCGTAGTTGTCGCGTGTGCGCAAACTTCTAGGAGATGTTTTAATCTCCCCTTTGCCTTCACGTGCATGTCCTGCACTACCCCCTTCCCCAGAGCAATAATGTTCGCCCGTTGCTACTTTTTTGGCAATGAAATGAGGTTGGCGGCCGCAAGTGCCCAAACCGATTGCTCCTCACGGAGCGGGGGTCGCGTCTACGGTGATGGTGGGATCAGCGCGGAGGGTATTCCCCCCACACATGCGTGACAACTCCGCCTGCCCAGAATATCTACAAAAACATTAAAATTTGGGTAAACCTTTGCCTAGAAAATGTCAAAATTTGAGCAATTTTTGAGTCGATAAGTAAATATTTTGTCGAAATTTCCGAAGCGTGTAAGAAATAGTCCACTAAGAAACATTTGCGCATCGTCAATTTATTCATATATCGTCCCCATTTTTTGCAATATACAACGTTTGTGGGATTTTTGCTCAGTTTTTGAGATCTGGACGAAACAAGTGAGTCAGTGTGGGTGGCGAAATATAACTCACTCCCCCCCCAAATTGGTGGGACGACTAGTAGGGTGCACTTGGCGTGCTCTAGCGGCGTGTAGCTCGATGCCCAAGGCAAGATGCATGGTGGGGATGTCGAAGGACATCAGGTGCGTGGGATGTGGGACTACCGCGCCTTGCCACCCAAAGTCCCAAACCCTCGCGGGACACCCCTAATTCTAGTGCAAACCGTGGTAAATGTAGATTGGGCTAGGTGGGGGGCATTGGAGGAGGGTGTGCCCTGGGCATAGTTGCGTTGTTGGCGTAGCGAGCGAACCGCTTCGATTCGCGCGAGGTGCGAGGTGTCCCAACACACTAGAAGAGTGGTGGAATAGTATGTTTGGGGTGGTTGGTGGGGGGACAGGGAGGGGAGGTTCGAAATGCAGGCCAGCTCCCAGGGTTCGGGTCTTACGCGCACGTGGGTCGCAAGGCTGGAAAAAAACTGGACCGTCATAGAGAAAGAGATAGCACATAGCACCGATTACCGAGTTACACCGGAATAAGGTAAGGGGCATACTGGGACCTGCGGGTCACTAAATGACTGGGCAACCTTAACTCAATTCACCCTCCGTTTCTCCTGGTGCATTCCTTCCCCCCGATGGTTCGGTGCGTACCCATTGACACTGGCATCGCCATTGGTTGACGCTGGTTTTGGTGTGCTCGACCGGGGGGTGCAGGAGGAGTGCGGGGAGTGGAGGGTGACGGTCATGGAAAGCGCGGAGGCTGCTTGTTAGGATTTGTAGATTGTCTCGATCATTGGGTTAGGAATGATTGTCCTGGCGATATTCTGGTACTAGTTCAGTTTGAGTTAATGCGTGTCTGTTTGACAAGGGACGGTATCGGGGGTTTTTTTTTGCTATCGATAGGAATTGATAACTGGGATTTTCTTATCGAGCGATATTGATAACTTCGAAGCTCACCTCGACAGATATTAATAAGGGCAGTTATCTTCTCGATTGATATTGATATTTTTGATACCTTAAAAAATGTTCTCGACTGATATCTGAATATTTCAGTATCATGATATATCGGCGAGACGGCGAGACGGAAATTAGGAACTCCAAAAAGAAAATGCCACCAAAAGAAGTGGTGAACCCATGACCTGATGAGTACTGCGATTCTCGGGCTGGTGAGGCACACACACACACACACGTGTTGCACATATACGCTTGAGTTGCACGAATGTCCGAGGGTGCTACTACATCATCATCCTCCTCTTCATCATTTTGCCATGAAGGTCACTAACATTTTCTTAGGCTTGGAAGCAGCAACTACAGAACCCACTACCTGTGGTGAGACATCAACCTTTTTGGGCTTCCAGTCGGCATCGTATGGGCAAAAGGTTTTTTCTAGATTAATTTTGGGCCGAAAACTAGATTAAGAATGTCAGTGCATTATTCTAGATTAATTGTGTGCCATGCCGCAGTCGCATGTCTTCCCGCTCGATTGTCATCTCCACCAAAATGCCGACCATTTAAACGAAACGAAGCATTTCGCCGGACATTCTCTCGCTCGCTTGCTCTCTTTTGCTCTTTCGTATTTCTATTCACATACATATATATATATATATTCATTCGTCTCAAATTATGCCTAGAAATCCCAAACGAGCGTGCATTCCCCGAAGGTCTCTCCGCCTTCGTATAACCAAGGGAACGCCCGCGTATAACCAAGGGAAGCTTACAGACTTTTATCCGTCGCCAGAAGAAAGTAAGATCATAACTCCAAATAGTGTTCCCAAGTGTAATAACGAGTTTCGCGACGAGGCTAGAGCCCACGGTGGTCCCGTGGAAAACTTTGACGGCGAATACGTCTTCATTGAGTATACGCCTGGGGCGGAATACGCGAACAAAGCTGGAGGTCTTACGCCGAACGTGGGCGTATTCCCCAACCGCTCGTGTCAACGTCACTTTCTTTCGGGTTACGAGCCCGATTATGCCTACTTGGGGGTGATCGCACCACAAGACTATCCTTTATTCCAGACACTCTTCCGTGAGCAAGTCGCGCGATACAATAATATTCAAGACCTTATTCGGGTTACCTGTTGTCTATCTAAGCTCCTCGTGGACCGTAACAAGGCTATGCACTTTTGCAAACGAGGTGCCGACGTGCACGTCGCTATGAAAGGAGTGCCTACACTTTTTTTTATGCTCGACGTGTTGCACCCATATCGTGAGCACCGATAACCCTGGCTACAGGAGGTGTGTTTGGGACACAACTACAACAGACGGAGAAGTTCACTGGCGCACCGAGTACCTCGACTATCTTGCGTATATGAAAGGGCAAGCTATGGAAAGAAGTTCCCTTCACTTCCTGGACTAAGAACATATATTTCAGGTATGCATGCTATGATACGCGTATGGGTATTTACATATTAGGGTTAGTTCTGTACAAGATTCTTAGCTACCTAGTCCTCATCTGAAGCCACCTCCTCCTCTACCGGCCACACATACCTCGGCCGGTGTAGCTTCGGAGTTGGTGCTTGGATCTTTGGGTCAAAACTTTTGTAGAACACTAAACCAAAACGAACCCCCTTGAAGTTTTGGAATACCACCTCGTGATCTATCCTCCCGTCCATACGGACTATGCGGCATTGCGTGTTCATGTCAAAGTGCTTCCCACCCCCCTCACTGTGCTGCCTGTGTGTGGCCCCAGAAAAATTGTCAAGTGCACACAAGTACTGGTCGTGGGTTATGTCTTTGGTTTCCTTGTGCCTACGCACAACGTGTGCATTGGGATCGTCGGTCCGAGCAACCCGCAGGCAGTAGTGTTCCCCTTCGGCAAAAACCGGGTCTACTATTTGCATCACGGGGTGTAACATAGTGTACACCTGCAGTAACCACGGTCGGATACTTTTCCGATCACACACGGGTGTCATGCAAACACCCTTCCCCCGTAGAAAGTTGTGTGGGGTGTCAAACATCCCAAGACCTGCACCGAAGGCATTGCAGGTCCTCCCGGTGCTCCTTTGTTTGCCACCTCCAGGTACACTTAGCTGTGGTAGGATCCCGCCACCTCGTGCACTGACTATCCTCCACGGTGTAGATGAATTCCTCCACGGTGTAGATGAATTCCTCTACACCTTTCAAAAGCTTCATCACCCTGCAAAAGCAACAAGGCAAGGCAACAAGGAAACATGTCCAATAAATAAAGAGTTACTTTCGGCTAATTATTTTCCGCTCACGAGTGTCCCAAGTTATGAGGTTCTGTGTCGGGTAAACATGCACAAACACGTCCAATCTTCTTTCTACTTGAAGCAGGTGAAAATGTTTTCTTTCCGCATCTTGCGGTGTGCCTCTACACCTCTCTAGAAACTCATTGCACGACTTGTCCACTTGATCCTTTACGGTGTCCGCGTCCGCAGAGCATATATCTTCCAAAATATTTTGCGGCCCGCGGTTGCAATTCTTTCAGGCCCGGTTTCGGCCAGCCCGGTCAGTCTCGAAAATTGCCCGCCGCAGGCGAATTTTTCGAATCTTAAGTATGGGAATATCATGAAAATCGAAAATTTCACGTAAATTTTGGAGATTTTCACCGTTCGTCTACGGCCCGCAGCCTGATCCAATCCCGGCCCGCTTTCGGCCCGGCGTGACACGCTACGGCCCCGGGCCGGCCCGCCACGGTAAGATATATGCCCTGCGCGTCCGGCGTTGGTGGGACGTAAATAAACCAAGATTCCGGCTGCCCAAATGTGCTCTCGTATGGAGGGTAAGCAGCAGGGCCCAAAGAAATGCGGAGCACCAAATACTCTTCCAATGCTTGCCGGCAGTCGCTATTTGGGACTCGCTTGTATGAGTCTAGGAGTTTCACGATCACTACCTTAACGCCACAAAATCGAAGCCGCTCTAGAAATGCGGCGGTGTTCGTGTAAGGTAGAGAAGACACACAAATACTCCCCTCGGTCATAGGAAATACGTGCGCATGCAAAACGTCAAGCCGGCGGCTACTATCCTCGTGCGCTTTATCTCGCAACACTATGCGTCGGCGCGTGGTGCAAACTTCGCGAATTCTAGCTCAACCCTTGAGTCTATGCCGCACAAGTACTCGCATACGACTTCCCCTTTAAAAACCTCCCCTAGAATGCACCTCAAAGCAGCGTATTGCCAGAGTATGGGTTGGGTAAAAAGCGGTGTTCTTGTTTCTAGGGGCGAGTGCGTACGTGAGATTGAACCAGTTGTAGTTCACGCTCCTTGGGATGTTTGAACGTGGTTTTTTTCGTGGAGGCACTCTGTGAATGGTTGTCGGTCTGTAACCAGTTGGCCTTAGTCGAATACGATGCTGTGGCAAGTTTTGATCCAACTCTCCAAAAACACGCTGGCTGCCAAATACTGTCGGTCTATCAGGCGTCTGGCTGCTTGTGCCCACCGTCTGCTGCGAACTTGCGCCGTCTTCTCCATCATCGTGAACCCACACCCCTCTATTCTCATCGTATTCCATCTCAACACCTACAAACTCTTCGGTGTTGTCTGAGTCTGAGTCTGCAAATTGCTGCATTGTTTCTTGCTCTAGTTTCTGAATATCGTTTCTTCTTTTTTCAACTTCTCCCTGTAACTCATCTGCAATATATCTTTGTTGTGCTTCCATATCCTTGCGTACGTTCTCTGGAATCTGAGCTGGATTCTGAAGCTGCTGGAACTGTGCTGGAGGTTGTCCTGTTTCGAAAAACTCTTGAACTGCAGGCGCATTGCACGGTGCTGAGAGAAGTTGTCTAAGAAAATCAACTGCCGCTGACTCCGTGATCTTTTGGGGAATGGTTTCTGGCTATTACCCTTCGGGTGGCTTAAGCCACCCTAACAGCGATTTAGGGTGGCTTAAGCCACCTTGACGTTTTAAATTATTGCGGGAGCTATCGGTACCGGAAACTAGATTTTTTAAGCTCAAAATGACGGCGACAGTGTCTTCTTTTAGACACTATATGCACTATTCGGCGAGCCCAAGTTCCCGGTGAGCAATTTTGGGAAGTATCCAAGAGGGTGCAACATTTAGTGAATTTTGAGCGATTTTCCGGTTTTTGCATACCCATGCTACTTCAACCGAGATTTTGAGGGTCAAGATGACCTCGGATCAAACTTTTGGCAACACACTGCAGAAAGAGCAGCTCGAGATCTTGACATCATAGGTCTCCAAATTTTGAAAAGCGCCTTCGAGGAAGCCCCCGTGAGCTAATTGGCTTAAGGTGGCTTAAGCCATCTTAAGGAAAATTGGGAAATACCCACCCTACTTCAACCGAGATTTTGAGGGTCAAGATGAACTCAAACTTTTGATAAGACGCTGCAGAAAGAGCAGCTCAAGATCTTGACGACATAGGTCTCCAAATTTTGAAAGCACCGCCGAGGAAGCCCCAAATGAGCCCTTCAAGTTAAGGTGGCTTAAGCCACCTTAAGCTGCGGGTAATAGGCATTCCGGAATGTGCTCAGCAAAGGCGTCAGGCAAGAGGCCTTGGAGCCAAGCGATAATAAATCCACTCCTAGCTGTAGCGGCCAAAGGAAGGTCGCGGCGAAAACAATCGAAGCAAGGATCGCTAAAGGGCCTTACAAGCGCCCACTCTACTGCAAGCTCTCTGACAACGAACTCTATGTCGTCTACCTTTAGACCTTTTGTAGGAAGAGCTTTAAATATCATGAGGGCATGCATGGCACACAGTGAAACTCAACTGTCTCTCATACCAATATCAAGTCATAGGACATAATATAAGAACATAAATAAACTTGAATACCACTGCTGAAAATATTTCTGCACGCTCGGAACGTTAAGAGCGCTCACTTTCGAACGAAGCTACATACATATATTTCGAATATTTCTAAGACCACCACGCTCTGTACACACCTAGAGGTATCAATGTATGGCAGGTGCAGTACGCGTACGAGTATTAATTCAAGACGTATGGTCGAGACGTTGATCTTATCATATAGTAATATACATCAACGTGTCGACCACACGCCGGAATACATGTTATGCACTCCTACAAGGCGAGAATATGTATATCAAGAAATATGTGATGAGTATGCACGTAGGTTCAGTATGCTTTGTATGTGATATTGCATGCGTTTGTATATATGGTATGCATACATATAGGCACAAGCACACAAAATACGATCATATCACTGCAAATATAGTTGTTGTAAAATACAATCAATATAGTAGTTGGTAGAAACTTGCTACTGGAGTGCAAGGTTTAGTATTTCTCGAGGAAGCTTGCTACCATTCTACACATTTGGGGAGTTTGGGAGTTTTGGGAGTTGGGGAGTTTTACAATGGGAGGCCCTGAAAAAACTGAAAATTTGACCGAATCTAGGGTTTAAGATTTTCCCGAGTGGAATGTAATTTTATTTAATTTTCCGGTTGTTTTAGGGTTTAAGAAATATTCCTGATTTTCACTAAAAAAATCATCTTTTTCAGCCTGAAATAAGGAAGGTTTATGGGGTTTTTGTGTTAAGAAAACATAAATTTTCAATTGAAGTTCTACAATATTTTACGCCTTTTTAAGCTTCAAAATTTTTTCGAAACTCGGTAGCAAAATGATACTTGATACGTCTGATTTTTATGAAATATGTTTTTGGGGGTGCATCGATGAACCCCTTTTTTTTTCTTCTAGTTTTATATGAATTTCAGGCCTTTTTGGGTTTTGGGGAGTTTTACAAGGGGAGGCCCTGAAAAAATAGAAAATTTGACCGAATCTAGGGTTTAAGATTTTCCCAAGTTGAATGAAATTTTATTTAATTTCCCGGTTGTTTTAGGGTTTAAGAAATATTCCTGATTTTCACTAAAAAAATTATCTTTTTCACCCTGAATTAAGGAAGATTTATGGGGTTTTTTGTGTTAAGAAAACATAAATTTTTAATTGAACTTGTACAATATTTCACGCATTTTTAAGCTAATTTATTTTTTTGGAAAATCGGTAGCAAAATGATACTTTTTACGTCTGCTTTCATGAATTATTTTTTGGGGGGTTCATCGATGAACCAATATAATTTTTTCCAGTTTTCTATGATTTTCAGGCCTTTTCGGCGTTTTTTTAAAATTTGAAAATTTTGGAAAAAACCCAGAATTTTTCTACAATTTCAGGAATATCTTTGGTTGGCTTTGTTCCTATTTTATGGGGGTTGCCCCGTTTTATAAAGCTTCAAATCAATATTCAAAGCAAAGTTACCGGCGCGCATGTTTTGCCTCCAGAGTTTAACACGACTTCACCCTTTCTTGTGCCCTTCGCCCCATCGCCTACTCGTCTTCGTGCATTGACCAACTACGTTCTCCATTGGTTTTTCACGTGCTTTCGCGGACCACTACTAACCACAAGTCCCGGTGGCCGGCCCCCCAGTTCGGTTCAAAACATACTTCTCGCCAAGATCCCTAACTAACTTTCACATTATCCCTGGACACTCAGTCGCATATTTCCCAATGTGTGGTACCTGTGGAAAAACAATTACGTTAGTCCAAAGCCCAACAAACCGTGCAAACAACAATGTCGCTTTCGTACCTGAGTTACTGCTCTTGAAAGGTCAAGGCCCCAGCTCCAAGCCGTTGTTCCCTAGTTAGTGACAACCCATGTGCCACAACCAGGTCCGTAGGTGAAGGCGGTACATCACAGTAGTTGGGCAATACCGTAGCGCAACACTGGTGGAGAAGACAGAATTGAAACTTGTGGTTTACCCACTGACCATTCACCTTGCGCCGACCCATGACCACCACCCTTGGGCCATCCTTTGAAAGGATGGGCTGGGATTGCTTGTGGGTCTTCGCTGTCACGCAACCCTTGCGGGACTCGGAGGCCGCGCATCTTGCTTTCCTACCGGTACCGGGCACCACCATCCATTGCCCGTAGGCCAGTTCCTCCCTCCCGACACGATCGCCGGTGGTGAGGCGGGATCCCAGCGCCGTTAAGATGTCGTCGATCTCCTCCGTGGTAAACCCCGATTGCACGTAAAATGCATGTCCAGGTTTGAACCCCGCGCGGAATAGGAGGGTGGACAGGCACACGCAAAGCTTCACCGAAGTCGACCTTCCCACGCGAGTCATCGTTTGGCGCCATGAGTAGCATGAGCAGGTGATGCGTTGTTGCGCCGCCCGGGCCAGATGACCAAATATCACCCGCGAGGGTTCACCTCGACCAGAGGACAAGGTGTAACTGCGGTCCAGGAAGCCGTCGTGTCTTCCACGTGCGGTTAAACGGACGGTGGGTTGGCCAACCTGTATCACTTTCAAGCGCTTGTCAGGCTGCAAGAACATGCGAGCCAACATTTGCGCGTGGCCTTTCGTGGTGCTTGTCTGGTACCGCACCTCGTCCAAAGACCCGACGGACACGCGGCGAGTGTCCCCGTAGCGATGTTCGGAATGAAAGTGCACCGCGGTCTCCAAATATTGCACCACGAGAGCCTCGTCCACCTCTTGGGAAGACTGCCAAACATAACGGGCGGCCGGGTCCTCGGTGTTTGGGTCGAACTGCCATTGGAACTCCAAAGGGTTCTCGAGGCATGCCCGCACCAACTTGATGGCCGGAGTCGGCGTTCCAGGCTCGTCGATCGTCACCCTAGTCTTAGTCCTCTTCCCCATCGATCGGACTTGGTTTGGTCGGTGACTGCGTGTCTCCGTCGTCACTGGACCAGGAGTGACATATATTTCACGCACCTCCTCAAGGACGTCGTACGCGGTGTGGCGTGCGCGTTGCATGGCGGTGTACACCCTTCGCCGCTCATCGTAGAGGGTGTTCGTGCGGGAGTCCCGCTGGCTGTGGCCACCTTCTCCTACGTGCTCCAACCAGGCGGACTGAGTGATGTACGTCACGTTCTCCAGGTGCAAGAACTCGGAGGCCGGCAGATTCACGCCGATCAGTTTGCCGTCCTTGGAGAAGAGTTGCTCCGCCGGGTTAGCGCCTTTGCTTTGTGTGAAAAGCTGCAGGGTGCGTTCGCCTTCACCTTCGTAAAATAAAACGAGCGAAGACAAAGAGGATTGCACGCTCTTGCTCTCTTGCTCCATGATGAAGTCGAAGAGGCGCGCACGTGCGTCCATCACACGTCTGGGGGCTTGTGCTTCGTACCACCGTGTGAACAGTGTCCGGAACTGGGTCTCCTCGAAACTCTTGTCCAAACACCGAGCGTGTATCCCCATGTTCGCAACGAGGTGCAAGTCACAGCCTTTCTCCAACGAGTTGCCCGCCTCGTCCCGCGTCATGTACTTCTTTCGGTCCTCCCGGCGCATGAACTTGTTGTAGTTCAAGCGGATGCCGATCCAGCCTCCGCCACCCGCGTCACGGACGAAACCGACGGGACGAAAGCAAATCTCACCTTTTGGGTTGGTCTTTACCCAAACCTCCTTGTCTCGATATTTCGCGAAGTCGGCGTCCTCCATGGCCACCGTCCGGCAAGCGTAGTCGATGCCTTGCCACATCTTCTCCTCATCCACACCGCGTTCACCCGCCGGCAGCACGAAGGTTGCTAGTTTTATCAACCCAATTCCGGGCACGACCGTTGCAACCTTCTCGACAACGCGACCGTTAATGCAGCTGTGGCCACCATCAGAACATGCGTAGCAACCGATGAACGGAGGCTTGCCGAGAATGCGGTCCATCAACAGCATGATCTTCGCGGGGGACCACGGCAAGTCCAGGGGGCACATGAACCAGTTCAGAGGTGCGGTGTCGAAAAGAAGAGTACGGTATCCCTTTGAGTCTAGGATCCGTTTCATTTCCTTGACCTCGTCATCAGCAGCACGCTCGGGGGCACGTTGAGTCGCACGGTGTTCTTTCATCACGTCGCGGACGGCGCGCGCGTCTTGCATTTCGCGGGCCACCTAAAATGGAACCATGCATTAAGAATAACATGTCCCCGACGTATAACGGAAAGGTAACACAAAAATAGGGCGATACCTTGTACACGTCGATGGGAGAGCCGTCCGGAGAGGAAAGCTTCTTCTCGAAGGCAACCGTTGTGGCGGAGTTCTTCAGCTTCTCGGAAGTGAAGCGACCACCGAAAACGGGAAGGGCTTCTTTGATGGCGTCTTGGGTTTCTTTGGAAACAACGGCCTTCCCCTTTTTATCCATGGGTTGGCAGGCATGGGTGCCTTCGTGTCTAAAGAGCAGTAGGTGGCCTTCGGCTGCGGGAAGGTCGATGCGGACCAAAGTAGCCCGGGCACCACAGGTAATAACTTCCATGGGTTCTTGACACTTTTTGCATGGAGGGCCTTCAATCTGAAAGAAGAAAAGAAAAGCGTAAGGTCCTACTGGAAAAGTGGGGAAAGTGTACGGGAAAACCTTGGGATTAAAATACCTCAACGCCGAGGAAAGCGGAAGCGGAGCGTTTGCCACGTTGTTGAGAACTTGTCTGAACGAACTCTTTGTCATGGGTTTAAAAGAAAGAGCACTCCGTATTCCTGCAAAGTTTTTCTCCAAGGCAGTTTTGAAGTCGAACTTGAGAGTTGCAGTCCTTGACAGCATCTTGTCGGGTTACCTCCGCCCAAGTTGTGGCGCAGGCGTGGGACCAAGAACGGTTCGTGACATGGAAGTCAAGTTTGTTCAGCGGTAGACCGCCCTTCCCGGTTGGTTTAGGAAGAGGTGAGGACATGTGGTGACCAAAAGTTACATTGCCATCGACGTCGAAGGGGACCTTGTTCACACGTTTGCAATCTGCGGGCCACTTAAAAGAAGAGGCGTGACTGGAAGTCGAGTCGGACTTGGAAAGGTTTGTCGAAGCGACGGACTCCGTGGGCGTGGGCTTCGTGTTTGGTGAGAACCGGGGAGTCTTGCACTCGCCGGTGTAAATAATGTCTTCTTCATCATCGCTGTCATCGCTTTCGCTGTCGCTTACCAAGATTGGCATGTTGTCGTCGGTAGGAGTACCGTACACATTGTGCAAGAAGCCCGCGTGAACGGGAAACAGGTCCAAAGAGCAAGCAACGGAGTCATCGTACTCGGAGGTGACGGAAAGATCTTCTTTCTTGTCAAGACTAAAAACATTGCAAAGTGTGTCGCTAGTCACAAAAGGGTCTTCAAGATGCCAAACAATAGGAATTTCACGAACGACATCCCCGGTTTCAAGGCAGCGAAAAGTAACAAATTGAGTGGACATTGCATTAGCCCTAGGAAGTCGGTAAAATAAATGCACTCCCGAAGTGAAAGTGTCGAGGAGAGGCCTTAAAAAACTCTAGTCGCCAAAATAAAAGGCGACGCCGAAATAAAATCGAGTCGAGGCGACGGCTGGGAAATTTTCGAGTCGAGTCGAGAACGACACCGACCAAACGAGCGAGTCTAGCTGTTTCGGAAAGAGAGGCGAAGGAAAAAATCGAGTCGAGTGTCGAGTCGAGGCGAAACCTTCAAAATATTCGACTCGAGGAGACGCTTTGAAAATTTTTAAAAAAAATATCGAGGCGAAAAAATATCGAGTCGAGAACGACACTGACCAAAGGAGTCGACGTGTTTCGGAAAGAGAAGTCGAAGAAAACCTGAAGACAGTTGAGAGCTAGTAAAGAACTCTAGCCGCCAAATAAAAAGCGCAAAGATTTAAAGTCAAAAGAAACAAGCAAAGATACCTGCAAAAAAAGGAACCACCAAGAAGTCCGGGGATGGCAACACGGAAAGGTTGGTTTACGCGGACGTGATGGAACAGCGTTTCGTTGAGCAGAAAGTGCTGAAGCTCGCGGACTGCTCTTTCGCTGACAACCCAAGAGGACACAATCACAACGGTGTCAACGTGGAGAAGTCCGTTGAGAAAAACGGCATCGACCTTTCCCAAACAATGATCTGGCGCCGCGCCAAAAAAGGAGATCCTAAGGCCCACGGGTAAGTTTCACTAAACCTTCTTGAAGAACTGCGCTGACAAAAGGTAGAAGAGACAAGTGTGAAAAAACGTTCATCGATGAACGCTTTTTAAAAAACACTGCTAAAGAAACAAGTGTTTTAACAGGTTTAAAGAAAAGTGTTCATCGATGAACGCTTTCTTTATTTTGTTTCTGAAGCTTGAGTATTTTAAACTGTTTTTAAGAAAGCGTTCATCGATGAGCGCTTTTCTTATTTTTCCTTGTATTTTTCCTAAAACTTTGCGGTTTGGAGTTGCAAAAGCTGCGATATTTCTGTGTGATTCAGCTTTTTTCTCAGGAAAAATACAAGGAAAACTAAGAAAAGCGTTCATCGATGAACGCTTTCTTAAAAACAGTTTAAAATACTCGAGCTTCAGAAACAAAATAAAGAAAGCGTTCATCGATGAACACTTTTCTTTAAACCGGTCAAAACACTTGTTTCTTTAGCAGTGTTTTTTAAAAAGCGTTCATCGATGAACGCTTTTCTTATTCAGCAAAAAAAGGTTAGTGCTTGAACTCTTCTTGGTTTTGCATGGTGACTTTCTTCTTGTTTATTTGCTGTTCATCTGCAGGTCTACTGACTCCCTTCAGGACTCTTGCTCGAAAGAAGAACATGCGGTGTCAGAGCGAGTGTTGCTTGTAGATGTTACATGTTGCAGAGATCTGTTTAAAGGCGTGCGCGCCTTTCAAAGAAGACGTGCAATGAACCGAGAAGCTGAAAGAATTAGGATCAACAAAGAAATTACTAGACGTAGGCGTTGCATTTTAGACAGGGGGGTTTAAGCTAGTGTTGCTTGAAGATGTTACATCCTCAGAAGATGAGGAAGATTCTTGCAGGAAGAACCATGTTCCCATTAGCTGGTATAATGTTCCAAACGTGGCAGTAGCTAAGAGGAGACTCAAGAATAAAAAAGACGCTGAGCGAAACGCAAAAATACGTAGGACGCAATGTCCTTTGTGGATGCTAGACAGCCAGTGGTAGCTTTAGCTGAAGTAAACACTTTATATATTTTTTTATAAATAGTTTCTCTAACCCTTTAACCCATGTTCTTTGTCGTTTTAAATGGCGTGCTGTGTTTGTTTTTGTTTTCAGTAAGCGGTACATTGCCATTGACGGACATGGTAGGCACGAGTTTTTCACTCGTGCCTTCCAAGATGGCGCCGTGGTAGGCGGAAAAAAACTAGAGGCCCGGGACAAAAGGTTTCTGGAATGCAACGTCATCGTGGTGTCGGAGGACATCACCAAGGAGGAGGTTACATGCCTCGCCCTCTCGCGCATCGTCCAGAACGAGAAGGGGTCCAAGAAAAAACTTTTTTCGACGACTACACCTCCTTCAAATGGCTGATGTCCTCCATTGACAAGACCGTGGCCAAACCACAGAAGTTGGTTGTTTTGTTCTCTCACATCGACCCTTCGTTATACTCGTTGATGTTCTTCTAGAGGATGGCCCACATCCACGAAAAGGTGATCGGGCCCGACGAGCGGCTGGAGGCCTTGCTTCGCGAGAACTGCGAAGCTTTGGGGAAGGATTCCCCCTACGGCTTCAACTCCTTGTTCGACAACAAGGAATTCCAACGTCTTAATCCGACACAAAGATATCAGGTACGGTGGAAGCCGGTCTTTATTTTATTGTGTTACATGCAACCATCACGCCTGAAGACAAACACATGTCTCAGGTTTTCCTGAAAGTGAACGAGAACGTCAAGTTCGCCGTGAAGGACGAGAATGGCGAGCTCCACTTGAAGAAGAAGAAGCAATGCGCGACTTTGGGCTTCGTCGGAACGACACGCGCCTTCACGGACTTGTGTTCGTTTGTGCTGCTTCGTCAAGAAGTCCGCTCACAGCTAGAGCTTCAAAGCTCTAAGGGGAAGGCGAAAAAAACTGAAGAGGCGGCCAAGTTCTTGGAGGACATGAGCGCCGGAAAGTAAGTCCATCTACCACGGTTTGGTTAAAGCCGTGAACTATTTTTTTATGCGGAAAGGTGATGGGTGTTAAACTTTTGTTTACAGGTACGATGGTACTTTCTTC
>LGRX02011396.1:0-19602 GCA_001247695.2 Cymbomonas tetramitiformis
GCTTCGAATGAACAACATAATTCAAATCGAGCAGGATCTGTGTGGTTTGTGCCCACGACAGATTATTCCGTTCGTCCTCTGTTAGATATCTGAGGTGAAACTGTTTGCGAAGATCTGATTCCATATTGCTGATGAATCTGTCCTTTATCAAAACATCATCCAGATCAACTGATGCTAATGCAGCCAGTGATGTGAACGTGCGAAGATAATCTGCAAAGCTTTGGTTTCCCTGATTCAGTGCCATAAGATGCTTTTTGGCTACTGATATTTTGTGTGGGTTACCAAACTGACTGAGGAATGTCCTTCTGATACCTTCATACGTGGCATCTGGCTTTTTGGCCTCGACCTGAAAATAATGTATGTCATTGTTCTGAATGAGTGTCAGGAAGACTGTAACGATGTCCTTGTCTGGAACACCTGGATAGGTAAACTGGAAGTATCTATCCACTGTATCCAACCAAATCTCAGCATCCTGTCCTGCCTTATATTCCTTAGGTGGAGCCATTTTCACCTTTGGAACCAATGCGGATGGAGCTGGTGCTAAATGAGGTAAATGACCATCATCAGGGTCTGTGAATACTGGTTGAGCATGATCCTCTGTATACTCTTCGTCTGGCTCCTGTGGTTCTGTCTCAGGGTCTCTGTATCTACTCATGTCGGGTTTCATACGACTGATGTTGTCGAAGTACCCTATCTCATCGAATCTGGTCTGGGTATTAGCGTAACCCGTAAGCCATTTAGGTATCTTAAACCGACTGAAGGCATCGTATGAGCCTAAGATGTCAAAGAACCAGGTAGATGGATCTGCATTAATAGCTGGTATTTCTGCTACTTCTGCCATCTATAAGACAAAACACAACACCAACAAAAAACCTTCAACTGGCTGTGTGTGTGTGTGTGTGTGTGTAATGTATGTATATATATATGTATATATTGTACATGTATTATTTTTGTACATTGTTATAATGAGGTAATGTATGTATATATGGTTCCACCTTCTTCCCCCCTCAAGGAAGTGTGAACACACAGGCAATTGCCAAGTGCCTTAATACCTCATAATGTAGCATGCAGTCCTTATAGGAAGCACCTTATACAGTTTTAGGGTTGCTGCCCTACAGTCCTTGGGTTGTCGCCCTACGGTTTTTGGGTTGTTGCCCGAAATATTGCTGATTTCAGCATGACATAAATGCCAAACACAGAGTGTTTTGCTATTATATAGCGGCATTTCAGGGTGTATAGTGTTACAGTGACCCTTATCACCCACAGTGACATTAGGGTGTTACTTGGTATCAGTAACACTAAATTATGTCAAATTAAAGCAGTATGAACATTTTTTGAAGAAATTGAAGCAAAACTGCATTTAATATATCACTGTATATCACGTGGTATTTAGGAGGTATGTTACACCCCTGTAACTGTACACGTGATTTAAAGGGTGTTACAGGGTGTTACAAGTGCTGTACTATTTTGAGCATATTTTTCAATAGCTGATAAAATGGAGTAATGAAAAAAATGAAACCCAAATTTTCATTTTGAAATCATACGTGTGAGTTTTTCACGTATTTAGTTACAGCGACTATGTACACCCCTAGGTGTTACACACCTGATATTTAGGGTGTTACATGAGATATGACTGTGCACATAATGTTTTTCAGATACCTTAATAGGTATAAAATGATAATCCGTGAAAAAATGGAGTCCGAATTTCAATTTTGAAATCTCCCGCAATGGGTTTTTACCCATTTTCACTGATTCTGGCCATTATATATATATGTTGGTCATATACAACACCCACTGAGTGTGTGTGTAATGTGCAACTTACAGAACTCATGCAACTTATCTCACTTTTGCACATGGTATTTTTCATGGCATAATAGTGAAGATATCTGATGGTCAACATGTGTGGTTACACACACATATGGGTTTTGCTGATTGAAACCCATGGAAGTTATGGTCCACTTCCCAATATATATATTAGGTGTATCAACTTTAAGTGAGTCAGCCACTTAAGTGATAACTTGTCAGTAACCTATTATCTACTTGTGCATATGGCAGTGCACTGAAAGAGTATCAAGTGATATCTTTAGTTTCCAAGTAGATTCAGACAAAGCTTGATAAATAAATGAAAGCAGTGTCACACACACACACATGTGTGTGTGTGTGTCTATAACAACCTCTATCAGATGTCAATGTGATTACTGATCTGAAAGAGTTACATGCAATTGAACTGATCAATACTGTATCAATTGTCAGAATGCAATGTAGAAGTTGTTGTTGCTCCAGCAATAGTGTGTGGGACGAATGGACAGTGCTCAACAGTGACCAGCTGTTATCTGAGCACTGTATACTGCCTTCGGGTCTGGAGATATCTCCATCCAGCCCTTCAGCATGTTATTTGATCCTGTCCCATATCTATCGCCATCACTTGACATCCAGCACGCACATGTGTTTGCTGGATGGTATCTATGTATTATGTATTGATACAATACTTGATCATTACACTTGGAGTCGGTGTATTGTCAACATGTCAGTGACTTGATCATTACACTTAGGAGTCAGTGTAATGTCATTATACTTAATGATGTCAGTGTTATAACAATACATAAGTCACTGCATAGGTACTTTCTGATTGAGTACACTATGTGTGTGTGTGGGATATGTGCTACTACACACACACTTATGTATAGGTAATTACTGATTTATTACACTATACCAAATTGATCTATCACATAGGATGATCTGTATACCACTAACAGCATGTATCTAACATGATGTATATCAACTCGGTTAGTGAATGTAATCTTGCATATCTCATCGGCAGTGACGAGTTGCTTGGGTATATTTCACACATGGTTCCGGTGAGCATGCCTTTCAGTGATCCACAATAGAACAGTATACCCATCCCAAATCCTACGTCAGGGTATACTGAGCTAATTATTGTGTTAAGATCATGAAGAGGCACCTTACACCAAGTGGGTTCATTTATAGTTTATGCTGGAATTGTCACAGTGACTAGTCATACAGTCACGTGTCATATCCGGTTTATCATCCTCGGTGGTCAGCTAGTGTCACAGACTCAGGGTATTTATTTGTGTTATCACAGTTTAGCTGGATCCGTTCGTTCACCGTCCGAGCGTTTCCCCACAACCGACGCTGTGTTTCCAACAGGTTATGGTCCCAGTTACGCTTCGCGTAATTCGTAGTTAGCGTTGAATTTTATTTCGTTGTCGCTCTATTCTTATTTTGAGCGTGCCCTTCTTCTCTGGGCCTACCGAAATCTGGTTCTTCGCTTTTGTTTGGAACATCGATTGTTGTTGCTGTGGGTTATTAGGCGGTGTGGATTTGGCTGTTATTTTCCGCTTGGTTTATTGTCGCTGGCACGTCATCGACAACCAATGGTGTTTTGCCATTTGTACAATTACAAAAGTCGTATTATCTTAGCTGTCTGATGAACTGTCTGATGTGTCACTGTCACACTGCTCCACATGAGTATAAGTCCAGGTGTACTTCTACAAGTCCAGGTGTACTTGTATATGTCCAACTGTACATTATACCCCGTGGTGACATGACTGTCACGAGCAGTGATCGAGCGAGACATCAGGCAGAACAGTCAGACAGGCAAGGCAGGGCGACATGAACATTAAAAATAAAATATTTACCATCGGGTGTAAGATCGCAACTTCCATCTCTAGATTTTAGGGTTTCCGAGGCAAGAGCGAAGAGCGAAAGCTATGTCACTGCAGTTAGGGTTTAGCAGAGCGAACAGTCTACTACAGGCTATCTGGCTATGTGAGCGAAGCTAATGTTTTGTAATTGAAGCTAATCTTACTCGCAGAAGTCGTTCCAATCTTCAGGGGACATCTCAGCCCAGCCAGTCTCCTGCATGGCTTCGCGCGCGTTGGAGTAATTGTAGACGTGGCGGTCGTTTGAAGAAATGTGAGAGATGGTGGGGCCATGGTGATAATGGACGTTGATGACAGCGTTGTTGCCAACGTTCCAATTCTGCATTTGGGGAGCGTTGGGAACCATCATGTTTTCGGGCTGAAAATTCCATTCTGGCGCGGGTGGGGGAAGCGGGGCGACGGGGAAATGGCCGGCGGGATGGGGAATGGGGTAGTGGTGAGGTGCAGGCGGAAGCGGAGGTGGAAAATGGTGAGGAATTGGTTGCGGAAGAATGAATTCAGGGGGACCCTGCTCAGGGGGACCGGCTGGCGGCTGACCGGCATGTTGACGGGGATCGAATTGCGCGCATGCGTACGGCCAGACGTTGGGGGGCAAGTCCTGACCGAAATCGGAGGCGAGCGTTGAGTCTGGACTGTGCCGGAGGATCTCGTAGGCGAGCGTTGAGCGTGGAGTCGGTCGAAGATGAACACAAGCGGAAAGGGGTCGACTAGTCGAAGGTCATCATGCGGTCGAGCACTGATCCTGCATGTAAGCAAAAAGTTAGTCATGCATACACATATCTATGCATACACACTTAACGTCAGTCGCAGAAACATTATGCACAAAGATATTCATAGCAGGCAGGGTCACAGCGGCAGGGTCACAGCAGGAGGTGCACGGGAAGATGCAAACAAGAAATGGGCTTGAAATTGCATCAGAACTCCCCTTTGGGTTAATTTCGAAGTTCGAAGCATCGATCTTAGAAATCCAGCTTTCTAGGCATTGATTGGCAGTATCTTTTTGACGATGACAGACGACTGAAAACTCGAACGATCTTGGAAATTTGTTTTTTAAGTTTCCGATTGGCTAGTATTTTATAATGTGACTCGCGATTGAAAAGACGATCGACTGCGTTGATGACAGACGATCATCGTAGACATCTTCACCGTTCGCTTCGCCGTTCGCTGACGCGACGGTAGAGATCACCGTGCGCTGACGCGCCGGTTACAAAACAGCCTGAGGTAGGATAGACTGTGATGACATGTCATGACATTGACATTGACATGACATGACATGACATGACATGACATGACAGCGACAACGACAGCGACAGCGATGACGATGACGATGACGCTTGACGCTGACGATCGATGACGATGACGATGACGGTCACGACCATCAGCATCATCATCATCATCATCATCATCATGACAATGAATGAAATGACATGACAGTGACCTGAACCAAATTGCAAAACCAAATTGCAAAACCAAATGGCAAAAACGAAATGGGAAGCGGTGAATATATAAACCACGGTCGTAATGGGGGAAACGATGTAATACGGTCGTAATGGGGGAAACGCTGGAATATAACGTTAACCGTTTGTATAAATTATAAAAATGTAATAATTGAATTCTGAAATACAGCAGCGAGAGCATTGTGCAAAAGCGACAGCAGGCGTGAAAACTACAAAAGTGACGTGGAACCTACTAAAGTGACGTGGCAAAAAGTGCCATTTGAGCTCTGAGAGCAGGACTGCCCTACGATCAATCGAGTGATGAGTCGAAGACGTGCCAGCGACAAGCTAGTTATAGACGGCACGTCAGACTACATGCTCTGGACTGCGCCTCCGGCACAGTCCAGAGCATGTAGTCTGACGTGCCTTCTATAACTACCTCTTATCGTTATCGCTATGGATCACGCTGAGATTTTGTCAGATGGGGAGCTCATAGCTTCCCTAGTTGCTTTTGATGAGAAGTTTGAGAAGGTAGAGGGGCTGGAGCGCACACAGCTTGTATTGCTGTGTCGCTCAGCGGCATCTTTGTTGTCTCATTTCCGCAGTGCTCCGATGGCTTCTCCGCAGCCTAGTGCCACCGATTCCGCAGTGAATTTATGTATTACTGTTTGCGGCTCTTGCACTGGAGTTGGTGGTGCTTCGACCCCACAAACTGTATCCGATCCTTCAGCGCATTCGGAGATTTCGCGGGTTGACAAAGCTGTTGGGGATTTCCCCGTTATTTTATGTACTCGCTCAGTTTATTCTCAAGTTTCTACCACGCGACCCGTGCATTTTTCTTCAGATGCACGCAGACTCGTTCCGCAGGCCCCTCCTGTGCGAACAGAGTATCACTATTATCAGACTGCTGTGGATTCTCCGCCGACGTTTTTGGCTTCTGATCAGCGAGAGGAGACAGATTTTGGCAGTAGTGACAGTGAGGATGAATCGGAGTACCCAGTGGAGTATTACGATGATTCCAGCGACGATGCTGACGAGGAGTGTGAGGACGTCGACTCTCACGTTCCTTTCGGGTCGGAACAGGAGCTCCCTGTGGACGCAGGTTTCTATGGGGAGCCCTATGGCGGAGTTTTGGAACCCCCACTTGGGGATGACTTTTTACCGCAAGCAGACCTTTCTATTACAAATTATTCCATTGTTCACGACTCTGGAGAGTTACATTCTGAAGCGGAGCTAGATGACGAGGTTCTCGATGATTCTTACACCCCAGCAGAATGGGCGGCTTGGGAAGCTGACCAGTATGAGGGCGACTCGACAGGTGGTGCTTATTTTGACGATTCTTATTATGATTACTATGAGGGCGCTGACGATTCTTATTACGATGATTGAGTTATTTTAAGCAGACAGGCAGGGCGTTGGATAGATTGTTTCTTTTGACCACTTGCTGTAGCTGAAATGTTTTCTTGACACGTCCGATTATTTTAGTTACTGACCAATTGCGGAGAGCGAGGCACTCAAGCACAGTCACGGACAGAGATCCCATCACGTGCAGTAATTATTCGTTGAGCCGACCGGCAGGACTTCTATGAGAACGTGTTGTTTTCGGCATGCAGACCGGCAGGAGAACCTAACGCGGCTGACCATTAGCTGAAATTATGACCTAACATTGGAAATTTGAAACGTGCAGCCTACAAAGCATCTCAGATTATTTCTTATCACTTGAGCATTTTTTCACTTAACACTTGTAATGTTGCTAGCTAACTAGACTAACATTCTCATTAGATGTAACTCTAATAGCTAGGGTGGTGTCTAGTCTCACAAGCTGTCCACCTCTGATGAGGTGGTGTGCTGGAATTGTCACAGTGACTAGTCATACAGTCACGTGTCATATCCGGTTTATCATCCTCGGTGGTCAGCTAGTGTCACAGACTCAGGGTATTTATTTGTGTTATCACAGTTTAGCTGGATCCGTTCGTTCACCGTCCGAGCGTTTCCCCACAGCCGACGCTGTGTTTCCAACAGTTTAGTCATGCACAGCAGGTATGCTATGTGATTTATTTTGCAACATCTGATGCACTGTTATATGTGACTATACATGCCAGCTGCTATCGTGATCAAGCTGGCTGCATAAATATATGCACATGTCAATGTATAACAAAGTGGAATCAAACTGCATGGTATAGTTGCATAGTATAATGATGCATGGTACATCTTGCTGCATGCACTTGGTATATACTGAATGAATAGTATATACTGCAAGTGTGTGTGTGTGTGTGATAAGTGCTGCATGTATGGTAAGTACTGCACACACATATGATTGCACACACGTGTGATATTTGCTGCACACACTATGATATTTGCTGCACACACATATATGATCGCACAGCATCCACTTCATCTGATGTCATACTATGTGTGTGTGTGTGTGTGTGTGGTATGGTTACACACACAGCATGTGGTTCACACACACATGACTGCAAACTTGTATGTAAATCTGCCAGTGAATGAATATATATCATCTCTTATGTGCAAGCATCACAGATTTTGTATAGCATGCTGCATATATATATATATATATATACCATCATCGCGCGTCATCTGATCATGATGAATCTAGCAGGTGTATACATATCCTGTCAAGGTAAATCATAATGCGCGCAGACGAGTGATTTTTGCACCATCTGAAATGACGAGAGTTTGATGCGTAAACTGCAAGGTAAATTGTTCAGTGCGGTAGGCGATTTATCAAAGTCAGCGACTATCAGCGACTTTGATGTGTGCGCTGCGAATGGTGAATATATCTGTCGCAGTTATGAGTGGCATATGGCACGAATGCCATTTCGCGTACGGATTATACTCTGATGATGATTTGATCATATTCGCGTCAGTTTGTCGCATATCGTACAATTTTGCGAATGATAGCAGCGTATGTGTGCGGTCTGTATGCTGTATGCACACCTTGTCGCGCTGTTATCCTCTGACGGCGTATATGCGAGTAAATGCGATTGCGACGATATCTCCTCGCACACTCCTTTCGCTGTTTATTCCGCAGCGGTTGATATTATGCGAGATATGTCGTGTATGTGCGACTGTGGCGCCTGTATGTATACGCGATCCGCGAACCTGTTGCACACACAAAAATACAATATCTCTACTGCTGCACTCACACTTGATGTGTCCTCGTTCGTCGCCTTGACGAGTTAGAATACCACTCTTAGGGATCGCTATGCAAGCGATATGATATATGATATATGGCGCGGCTATTATTGAACGTTAACAGCTCGCGCAGCGTATGTGTGGGTATGAGTGCAGACGCTTCTCCAGAAGTGCTGCTGTAGCTCAATGCTACCTCATTTTACGCCAATGCCCTGCACCTCTCAGGTGCTACCACAATTGGGTTGTGAACCCGAGGCATTGGGTGAACAACAGTATCGGCTGATCGAATAAGCCATGTGATACCCGCATGCTTGTTCAATTCATGCTTGAAGCGAAGATGAGTCTTCTCAGAACACTTCGGTTCTTCAAGACTAATCTTGCTTTGCCATCTCAATGCCAGTACGTACCTGGCCTTTCGATGGCAGGTGTCACTAAAGGTGAGTGAATGACAAATGATATGACTGTACATGTCATAGTCGACCGTGCTGACGACTGTATGTCATTATAATATATGACATGACACGACATGACACGACATGACATGGTATGATATGTATGACAGGTATGACACGTATGACATGTATGACACATATGTCATCGGTCATAACCCTGACAGGGGGTGTAGAAGCAAGCTTTGCCAATGGAGTCTCGGGTAACCATTTGGGTGAAATGGAAAACTGTTTGTACTGTATGCCCACTTCGCCGTGCTCGTCCTTCTTGAACTTGAAAGTCTGCTGTGCTAAAATATTGTGGCAATCGAAGACGTGACCACAAAACCAAGAGCTGAAGTCAAAGATCTTCTCAGTGTGCTCGCACGTTACACCATCCGTAAAGCATTCTTGTGCGACCTCTATCATCTCGTCGAGCGTCCAAGCTTGCTTGCGTCGTAGACGCACGGAGAAGCGTGAAAACATCGGGTTAATGTTCTCGTGCGTATGTCCCACCAACAGAAAGTTGAGTGTCACCTTGCGAAAGACGTCCGTGTGAACCAGCCAAGCTGCGTATGCCAACATCAACTTGCTCTTGTTGGTGCTCACATTGTCAAGCTGTACATACAATACTTCCGGCATCGGGTATGCATTTTCCCCGTCCCCGTTGCGTCGATGCTCTTGAATGCGGAGGATATCCCAGTGCAAACCGTTGACAAGGAAGTTCGCATCGTCCTTGAAGTTGGCGTAGTTGAAATCCATGAAGCGGCCCACGTTCTCGATCATGCTCCCCATGTTGTGCACGTCAAGGAAGTCCTTAGAGTCCAGATGTTTAGGGATACATCGAAAGTGTGGCAGTCGGGTGGTCCACTGCGCCATGCCATCGATGATCACCGAGGCATACTTATGCCAAGTTTTGTTCATGGCGATGCTCTTGGTCATATTCGGAATATTATTATTTTGGAATAGAAAAGTGACAATCCTGGAATAGAAAATAAAAACTTTATTAATTAATGCAGACTGAACATTTTATACCGTCCCTCGAAAAATTATTATAACAATGATGGGTAGCCCCTCATTTGTGTCGCACGGGTTATTTTATTTGTCGTGTCGCAAAAGATTCGTTTATATTAACGACGCTTCGCAGCTTTTTTCAGAAATATGCTGTTTTTCATTTCGTTTCCCTTAAAGGAGCGAAACAGGTTTCCTGGAAAAAAGTGACATCAACAGGCCACACCGCAGGAGCTGTCCCTCAAAAATTATGCCGTTGGAAATTTTCCAAAAAATTCCTGCCCATGTCAGCAGTCCTACCCCGGATTGTGTCGAGCGCTCGCGCTTTACCGGCCAATCATGATACGATAGCATCTCAGCAGTCCTACCCCGGATTCTTTCGACCGATCGGTCGTAACCGACAACGAGAGAAACGTTTAACAATTCAAAATTATACCACGAAGATATATATGCTGTTTTTCATCCATGTCAGCAGTCCTACCATGATTGTGTCGAGCGCTCGCGCTTTACCGGCCAATCATGATACGATAGCATCTCAGCAGTCCTACCCCGGATTCTTTCGACCGATCGTTCGTAACCGACAACGAGAGACACGGGTAACAATTCCATATTTTACCCCGAAGATATGCGGAATTTACAATTATGAATTTGTCGCAAAACTGCTCTAACAGGTTTACCGATCTCAACATCATCATCAGCAGTCCTACCCCGGATTGTTTCGCACTACAGCACCGATCGTTAGTAACCGACGACGAGAGACACGGGTAACAATTCCATATTTTACCCCGAAGATATGCGGAATTTCCAATTATTTACGCATCTCGTCATTCAAGATCATCTCACCAACCTATCGGCGGCGCGGCCCGGACAAAAGTGGATATGGTATAATCCTGGTCGGCAACGTTTTCATTTTTCTACAAGCTCTTATCTTGCGCCTACCTGCTCGCTGTCTCAGCGCGCGGCTTGTGTTTTTGTTTGATTAATGATTTTTGCGCGCTACTTTTCTTTAGCGATATTTCATATTGAACATGTTTTCGTGTGCATGCGTGGAACCCGGCGGGGGGGCGTTCCTGCGATGTTCTCACATGAGCCGCATCCCACCAGCAGCCCGTCCTGCGATATATGGATGATTGGAGGCCGTCGGGCGTGTTTGCATCCCACCTGACGGTTTGGGTTCAATTTCCAACAGGAATTCTTCCTTCCTGAGCAGCGCTCTGTTTTTTTGCAGGTTTATGCTGTGCCTTTTCTGAAGGCGCCAGCAACGGCCATAGTGTATAATTCATGCTGTGCCTTTTCTGAAGCCGCCAGCAACGTTCCTGGCGGCATCTTTCCCTCTGGCCCTACTAAGCTGAAGGGGTGCTTGGAGACCGGCGGGATTCTCCGACGGGTTGGGTTCGATTCCCAACGTCTTTACTAACCAGCGTTTCATTTTTTGCAGGTTTTGTTTTTACGCCGAGCATATTTTTATGCCGCCAGCAGAGTGCTGGCGGCATCCTGTGACTTCCAGCTCTGTTTAGGTTTCGCCGATTGTTGATGTTCAGAATTTTAGATTTCCCACCCACTGTTCCGCTGCTGTTTTCAAAACGTCTATTTTGTACGTAGACGCCCACCCGAGGGTGAAATGCGGACAGCAGTTGGCTGTCGGTATTGGGTTCGATCCCCAACGTCCTGACTGATTCGCTGTTCGTGTGCTGCAGGAAACGTTTTGGTTCTGAAGATTTTGGAACGTGCGCTGTGCTCTAGTTTCCTAGTTTAGATTTTCATATCGCCCTCGGGTAGTTGAATCCTTGTATTAGAAACTAGCAGCCTAGTAGTAATAAGTAATTATGGTAACATTTTTTAAGAGAGTAATCGGTTTTTCTCTTTGTATCTTTATCCATCTGAAATGCTTGCTTGCTTGCTACTCATGTATGCCTCGTGCTATATGAATGTCCCCAAGTGATCGTATAATACACCTGTGTTTTATGTAATATTCGCGGTACTACTCGTTCAGTAATTTTGTTTTTCAAGTCATAATCGCGGTACTATTCGTTTGTGTTCCCCCTAGCTTAATTTCATTTTCGGAAATTTTCTGTGAATTTTCACGACAGAAATGAGCGTAGCGCTCACGTCTGTCGCACCTGCGACAGACATGAGCGCCACGCTCATTTCTGTCGCACGGTATAATTACAGTTTGTCGCACGGTGCGACAAATAAAATAACCGGTGCGACAAATTTGAAGTGCTTCCACAATGATGCCAAAGGGATAGATGTATATCGGGAAATATTGGGGAAATGCGGAAAAAGAGCAAAAAACGCGAAAGCGAAAGCCTGTGGTCTCTATGACCAATAAATACAAGTCGTGTGGGAATCTTTTTTTTTTTCAGCCAATAATCTGGCCGCGATGTAGTGAATATACCAAAGGTTTATATTCACTAAAATATTTGTTGGTGAAATTCAATTTTTATATTTTCCATTCGCATATCCGTGGTATGATGACGTGTCTAGCCTCCGTCACGTGCTCACGTCGAACAAAACATAATCCGCTCACCTGTTCTCGCTCAGGCCCGTCGTTGTTCCTGGTTTGGGAATTTCGACGACATGTCGGTCTGTCGCGTTTTTGATCACGGCGATTTGATTGGTTGAAAAATTCAGAAACGCGACAGACCGACATGCGACAGGGTCGACATTATCTTTTTGGGGTCTACACTATCTCTGCATGTCTTCGAAAACGAAAGATCATGTCGACCCCAAAAAGATCATGTCGACCCATTTTGTCTCCTTTTTGTCGTCCTATGTTGCGTTAATTTAAAATCTATCGTTAGATCAAAAACTTTTTAAGGGCGCACAGGCATTTAATGTCGCGCATGTCGGGCATGTCGGTTTTTCGGTTCCACGTCGGCAAAAAGACATGACCGCGTTTTGTGGGGGGGACAAAAAACGTCACTTTTCAACGTCCGGCAAACGCGTCTGCAAAATTTTCGCCGCCTTATGTCAATTTTATTTTGATAAATATTATGGATGTTCAGCGGCTTATTTTTGTTTTTATGATACGCGCGTGGTATCTTTGACGCCTTTTGAGACGAGCGGAGCTCAGTATGTCGAAATACGGCCGGAAATCTTCGGCTGCTGAGCCGCTACTTACGAGTCTTGAAGTCCATCTCAAACAAATAATGAGTAGCGCCTCAACAGCGCTGCGCTTACTGAAAGTAACAGAAAGGAATTTTACCGCACTGCAACAGGTGGAGGCAGACGCAGCAGCGGAATCATGTCTTACAAATCTCACAGACTCGCAAGTAGTGACAAAAAATCTGCTCGAGGCAGTTAGGCTAGTAGGCGCCAACGCAGTTGCGACTGTAGCCACAGCAGAACGTGCCATCATCTCAGAGAAGAAAAGTAATCAAAGAGGGCGCGACAACACCCCACTAGGAACCGCATCTCAGCAGGGTCCTAGCGCGAAAACAGTCAGACGGAAAATATTATGGAACGCAAATAGAGTGGCGAGACAATCTGTAAATAGTGGCGCAGAGCAGCCTGCGAGGACGAAACCAACGGAATCTCCACCTGAAGCCATGGCTACTGCAGACACAGCAACTGCAAATCTACGGACGCATCGGGAAACAACGAAACAGGCACACAGTGTCGGCATCCCAAGTGACCGTGGTGACAGGATCCTTTTGGAGAATCACAAACGCCTACAGACACGCAAACGCTCAGAGCCACTGCCTACAGCTTCGAAACCACCTGACAAATCAAAAAAGCGCACAGGGTCTCAGAGGCTAAATACGTACAAGTCAATCCTGCAGAGTCCCACACCTAGCTAGCTGCGACAGCTGGCATCGAAAGACGCCCCCTTCTCTCAGTAATCGACACTAGTTCATAATAGCCTAAAAGGTGTGATAAGGTTCACAATAGCCTATAAGGTGTGATAAAGTTCGCAATAGCCTATAAGGTGTGATGAGGTATTAACATCCCGGTGGAGAAGAACAAAGAAGAGCGCCGCGCACGAGACCCACTTTTCCTGAAAAGGTTTTTATAGCTGGATCTCTTGCAGCGGGCTGCAGTGGGGAAAGTAAGAAAATCCTCAGCGGCATCATCGGACTCTGCACCGATAAATAAATAAGCAGGGGGGCAAGACTGCCGGAAACAGATCGACAAATAGAATCCTTTGCCCACACAAAAGAGGCAGCAGCCGGATCGGAGTGGGAGCAACTGCTGCTCATGTAATAGAAGCATCCTTCCCCATCTTAGTGCTAACTAGTGATAAACTAGCAATTCGACTGCACACACGTAGCCATAGTAATTTACTTATCTGCACCTCTGGTAACTTGTCTAGGCCCAGAGTAGGGCCTGGGAAATTAATTTACTCACACGCCCAATAGGGCGTGGTTATTTATTTATTTTTTTGTGGGGGGGGAAGCGAAATAGTGAATCTAGCACGTGCGTTTCAACGATCGAGGCATTTGTGCCACCCGATGGGGGGAAAGAAATATAAATCCGGACGCCACGTACGCACGGAACGTCATGCAGTCCAGAGAAATTTCATCGTTGTTCCTGGTCACGCGACAGCGACATCCGACACGACACGACGACATGCCGACATCGCGACAAAGTTCCCAAACCAGGAACAACGACGGCCCTCAGACCTTTACCTCAAGCTGCTGGACAGTGACTTACGGACCCGTAAGTCACTGTCCAGCAGCCTGATGTAGAGGTCCGAGCAATACACCGCAAGCATCGAAACTTTGCATACTTATTTTTAGGTGTGTTAGGAACAACATGTTTTTTGCGCGCGCGAGATCCGTGCATAATCTGGGATCTGGAACGCCGCGCAAGGGAGGGGGTTATTGGGCACGCATCGAGTGAACGGCTCGACATACGCACCGCATGAAAGCACAATGCATAGCACAAGCGTACCACACATATCATATTCGCATAACGAACACGTTTTGAGCATTGGACAGCGCGCTGTCAGCCCTAGCAAAAACGCGGATGTCAACCGCGTCCACGTTTCCGCTAGGGTTTCGTCCCTCATCTGCGCGCTCGCTTGCAAGCAAGTATGCGCTGCGGATGAGGGAACGGCTTACCAAAATATTATCTCATATGTGTTATCTTTCAATATTAATTCGTACGGTCTGAATGGCCAACCACAATTCTCGCTAAGGGCCGGCGCGGTCATGTGGGTATGTTGAGCGGGATCTTAGGATTTTCGCGACTTCCAAAAGTAGTGAAAGGTGCCATCATTCTTTGCGAAGCGAATACCCCCTGACTCAGTAGAAATATGTGATAATATTAGATAGGAAAGTTTTACTTAGATGAACACGTAATCTTAAAAAATTTCGCCTGGCTGTACGGGGTCTCATTGCGAGAGAGAGAGCGTTCCGCGTTAAGTTGAAACTACATAGTTAACAAATAACATCTGTACATCGCAAAATGCTCTAAGCGACATCTGCTGTAAAATGGGACAGTGACACTGCGAGCATCATACGTATGCGAGAGGTGAATCTGTCAAAAACTGAATGTTATGTGTCACAGTGCAGCGAGCGGAGCGAGAGGTGCTGTGTCACATAACTACGGTTATGTGACAGACTGGAAGGGAGGTACCACTGTGTGGTATAAGGTTTCGAACTCTGTGAGAGTTCGGCTCCGCAGTTTGATTTGTGTCAAAGAAGGGTGTGTTTTTATTCAAGAATTTTCATTTACCTGTAACTTATATAGATTAAGGATTAATGTGTGATGATACCGATATGGTGATTTCTGATGGATTACTTTTGATAGGACCACTGCATCCACAAGTAACGTTGAAATCTGTACAACGTTAAACCCACCGTCACTAATAAAGTCACCCTAGACCCGACCGAAACCAACCCAGAGCAAGACATTGCGGACAATAGAGAACACCACTGCCAGATACGGCTGGAGGGGGAACTCGCCCACAGCTACCACAGAAATGGGAAGTACATAGGTACCCTCACGAAAGAAAAGCTTCTCAGGCTACACGAAAGGTACACCCAAGCAGTGGGTACCACACACAACCAAACCCCGCACCAACGCACACTACGCACGGAAATGTGGGAGGACCATAGGATACAGGTCTCCACGTTCGAGGAGGAAATAGGGCACCTCCTCATTAGGTACCCAAGCAAAGAAGAAAAGGAGGAACGCAAAAAGAACCTACAAAACCACTGGACATTTCCTGCCCAGATGCAAAGGGCACTACAACAGGCATTCGGAATTACCACTGAACTCTTTGCCTCACCCCTCAATGTTCACCACAACACCACGACGTACTACGCCAAGTATGACAGAGACAAGGTGTTCGGGGCCAGAGGCTCAGCCTGGACGGCAAACTGGATGAAATTGGGGGCCTACCAATTCAACCCAGAATACACGCCACAGGACCTAAAAAAAGCACTGGACTTTGCCATTGCGGCCACCACCACCCAAGACCCGGTGTTCGGAGTCGGAGTATACCCGACATATGAGAAAACCCCATACAGGAAACTATACAACGCACACGCGGGGCACCTAGTACACGAACTGTTTGAAATACCACAAGGCAAATTCACCTTCCTGCCCCCTGACCACTGGATGGGTACTACCCACCAACAAGCGAAACAGTGCTACTGGAACCTCAGGGTACTGATAGTTGCCAACAAAGCAGGGTGGCAGGCCCACTGCGGTGACCCAGATGCTGCCGCGGATTGCATAAGGAGGGCACTCACAACTTGTCCGCAGAGCAAGGTCTGCACGACCACAGCCGTCAGACAGCCAATGAGGGAGGCGAACCTGCACGACACGAACGAACCAAACCAAGGAGGACGCGCCCTCAGTGTGGATTGTGTGGTGGACCGCAAGACCATGGCAGCGATACGAACTCCCGGAGATTAAGATAAAGGACATGACAAATGCAATGGGAAGAATGTGCAACACAGGGCTACACTTACGGAACGACCTCTGCCCCCAGTGCTACAACGTACAGACAGAGGTTGAAACCTGGTGGGAGGACAGCCACCTCCACGTGGAAGAAGGACCAGCCAAATGGGAGCTCCTCCTCGGAAGCAGGGGAGGAGAATGGGACATACACCCCCACCATACAACAGGTGGTGGATGCGAACACTTTACACACCAGGCTTGCAAGACAGACTGACGCCCAAACGGTATGGGACAAGGTAGCGAGGTCAAAAATTGTCAGATACCCCACTGACTTCTGGCGGTAAACGATATTTGACACGAAGTGGGAACTCCTTCCGCGCGATCGCGAGGTCAGACAGGATGTCATCATCATTTCACCGGAAATTTCCGGCGAAATCACATTCGCGTTTCGTCACGTGTGTCGCTCGCGGGAAATCTGTTACATCGTACACCGAATTTTGAAGATTGTGTGTACATTCTGCAGGTTGCATGCTGTGTTGCATGCGGCTTTCACTCGAATTTCACTTGAATAAGCCGCCATCAGTGCATTACTGACTTCTTTCGCGACTTTACTTTCTTTTTTCTTCTAGTCTACTAATGACAGGAGCCTCAGTAGATCCTGATAAGTTCAGCGCGGCGTACCAGCAAAAACTAGCCAGCCGTATCCAACAAGGACTGGACGCGCATGGCTCGCCGCACACAGACATGTGCTTTGCGTGCAGGTGGGGCATGCGCGGGGAGCCCAAGGCGTCCAACATCCGACGCTGTAGGACGAAGCACCCAGTGGAAGACAACTGGTTCAACGTCATCTTCCCGCCTGGCTCCCTGGTGGAGTACGGAAAGGTGAAGAAGGGATCCGTAAACACGTTCGCCTGGTAAGCGCCTTCCCAATCTCAACGCTGTGTAGTTTTTCCGCGCATAAAAATTGTTCATGTGCCTTTGTTTTTATGCGCAGGGTGCGTTCTAGAGATGCCGCGACGGGTCTCTACACCGTCGAAGAGGTGGACACCCAGCGCGTGTTCCACAGGGTGCCGTTGGAGTTTTACTTCAGCGGCAATCCTTCAAACGTGGACGGATTCGTCCACTGTGGCAGCAGCGCCACAGTGGACGAGTTGCGACAGCTGGAGGGCGTGAGCCTTCGGCGATTCCTCCCTGCAAGGCTGCACGCTGCTGCAGGTATGATCTTTACCTTTCGCGCATTCCTTCCACACGTTAGGCCCACGCAAACCTGTATCTCATACCACCCCCACCCTCCGCAGCTCAACAGGGCGCGGCAGCGGAGGGCGCGGCAGCGGAAAGCGCCCAGCCGGCGACTGGGAAACGAAAGCGCGCGGCGTCCGACCACAGCATCCCGAACGCCTGTCAGCGGCCTTCGCCTGCTGGTGCCTATTCCTCCCCCCCTCCAGCGTATTCATGTTTCAGCACATGTCATGTTCACAACGCTCTGGCAGCATGCCAGCTGCTCGCATCCTGTCAACATGCGCCCTTTACACATCCCAACCCCAGCAGCCCTCTTTCAACCCAATGCCGTGCACTTCCCCAGGTGGATTCACCATCGCCCACGCGGAGGAGCTGCTTCAGCTCCTGCTGCGAGATCCTGCAAGATCCGTGTCCGACTGCTTCAAGGACATTGGTTTTGAGGAGCCTCGCCGTCTTCAGGTTGGTGCCCTACCTGCACCCTGCAATCTGGCTTCCCCAAGAACCAACCTGGGCTGCCCAGCATGCAACCTGCCTTGTATATATATGCATATTCCGGTAAAAGGGGACTGATCCGTGAAGGCGGAGAAACCCGAGTAACCAGGTGGAATTAGTTGGCCCGTAAGACCTCTTGAAGGGGCCGGCGTCATCTCCACTAAGTGAATTATTAACTTCAAGGTTGCATGCTGGACAAGGCATGCAGGTTGCATGCAGGGGAAGGCAGGTTGCATGCTGGGCAGCCCAGGTTGCATTCTGGACAAGGCAGGTTGCATGCTGGGGGAAGGCAGGTTGCATGCTGGTTGCATGCTGGACAAGCAGGTGCATGCTGGACAAGGCAGGTTGCATGCAGGGAGGCCAGGTTGCATGCTGGAGAGGCCATGTGCATGCTAGACAGAGTCAGGTTGCATGCTGGGAAGGCCAGGTTGCATGCTGGGCAAGGCAGGTTGCATGCTGGTTGCATGATGGGCAAGGCAGGTTGCATGCTGTGGAAGGCAGGTTGCATGCTTGGGAGGGTAAGTTGCATGCTAAGCAGGCCAGGTTGCATGGTCCGCCAAGTTTTGAAATCTAACGTAGAGCGAAATGACAAATGTAAAAACTCCAAATTCAAGCATTCCAAAAAATGAAATCTGAAATCTAGCGAAGAGCAAGTGTACCAAAATTTTAAAAATGGAATTCTAACGTAGAGCGAAATCTTAGATGTAAAAACTCTGAAATCAAGCATTCCAAATGAAGAAATCTGAAAGCCATGATTGGGAACGTGGGTTGCATGCATGGGAAGGTGGGTTGCATGTTTAAGAGGCCAGGTTGCATGCTGGAGAGGCTATGTTGCATGCAGGGGAAGGCAGGTTGCATGATGGGCGAGGCAGGTTGTATGCATGGGAGGTCAGGTTGCATGCTGAATAGGCCATGTTGCATGCTACACAAGGCAGGTTGCATGCTGGTTGCATGATGGGCAAGGAAGGTTGCATGCACTGGGAGGCAGGTTGCATGCTGGGGAGGCCAGGTTGCATGCAGGTTGCATGCAGGGCAAGGCAGGTTGCATGCTGGACAAAGCAGGTTGCATGCAGGGGAGGCCAGGTTGCATGCTGAATATGCCATGTTGCATGCTAGACAATGCAGGTTGCATGCTGGTTGCATGATGGGCAAGGCAGGTTGCATGCAGTGGGAGGCAGGTTGCATGCTGGGGAAGGCAGGTTGCATGCTAAGCAAGCCCGGTTGCATGGTCTGCCAAGTTTTGAAATCTAACGTAGAGCGAAATGACAAATGTAAAAACTCCAAATTCAAGCATTCCAAAAA